>MUZC01000899.1:45785-76536 GCA_002072015.1 Radix auricularia
CAATCTTGTGTGGTTGTGGTTGTAAGACATGCGATGACAATCTTGTGTGGTTGTGGTTGTAAGACAGGCGATGGCAATCTTGTGTGGTTGTGGTTGTAAGACAGGCGATGGCAATCTTGTGTGGTTGTGGTTGTAAGACAGGCGATGACAATCTTGTAAGGTTGTGGTTGTAAGACAGGCGATGGCAATCTTGTGTGGTTGTGGTTGTAAGACAGGCGATGACAATCTTGTGTGGTTGTGGTTGTAAGACAGGCGATGACAATCTTGTGTGGTTGTGGTTGTAAGACAAGCGATGACAATATTGTGTGGTTGTGGTTGTAAGACAAGCGATGACAATCTTGTGTGGTTGTGGTTGTAAGACAAGCAATGACAATCTTGTATGGATGTGGTTGTAAGACAAGCGATGACAATCTTGTGTGGTTGTGGTTGAAAAGAGGTTTGTCAAAGTCGGTTGTTTGAACATTTTGTTTCTGTTACTAGCCAATAATTTTTGTTAAATATTATTGTAATCTGGAGGGCTATATATCATTGGGGATTACAGAAATCAAAATGTACAACTCCATGCTACTTTCCTCTATGCTATTATAACAAGACAACTGAGACAACTTACTTGGGTCACGTGCTATTCAGCGATCTCACTTTGTCTAAACATTTTTACCAAAGAATCAATTTACAATTTTACTATTATTGCATAATTTTTTATTGTATCCTTTTAAATGTTAAAAAAATTTATGTAACCATATCAAGAAATCTTTATATTTATTTTTGAAGGTTAAAGTAATTATTACTAAAGCTTTGAAATGTAATAAAATAATAAGATCACATTAACCCATTATTTAAAAGAATCTTAGGAGACATTTATAGATGCAGGTGAAAATATTCATTCAGAAAACATCATTTGTAGGCTTTAATTTGTGAGGGCCACACTTATTGAGTTTAACAGGGAATATTGGTCCAGGGAGAGGTTCATTGAGTTTAACAGGGAATATTGGTCCAGGGAGAGGTTCATTGAGTTTAACATGGTGTTTTGGTCCAGGGTAAGGCTCATTGAGTTTAACTGGGAATATTGGTCCAGGGTCACGCTCATTGAGTTTAACAGGGAATATTGGTCCAGGACCAGGCTCATTGAGTTTAACAGGGATTATTGGTCCAGGGCCACGCTCATTGAGTTTAACAGGGAATATTGGTCCAGGGCCACACTCATTGAGTTTAACAGGGAATATTGGTCCAGGGCCAGGCTCATTGAGTTTAACAGGGAATATTGGTCCAGGGCCACGCTCATTGAGTTTAACAGACAATATTGGTCCAGGGCAACGCTCATTGAGTTTATCAGGGAATATTGGTCCATGGAGAGGTTCATTGAGTTTAACATTGAATATTGGTCCAGGGCCACGCTCATTGAGTTTAACAGGGAATATTGGTCCAGGGTCATGCTCAATTTTCGCCACCTATAGCCCCGCCTACTCTAGGGCCTTCACTGGTCGTCTCCTCCTTAAAGCTATCTGCCTCCCAACCCCCTTAACGTGCATATTTTCATTTACATACTTAAATTCAATAAATAAAACAAAATAAACAAGATGATGTTTCAATCGAACTCTGTGGTAGGAATATCATAGCAATTCCTTAAAATTGTATCTCTTATTAAAGAGATCGAAGTCAAGTGGCATGCCACTTGGACCAACACATTTCTGTTTGACGCAATGTCACTGGGTGTTTTCAACAATTAGCATTTGTAATACATGACAATAAATTTATAAAATTTGTAGTTTTCTTCCTTTGAAATTACTAGGATTCTGAACAATTATTTTTTCCTTCGAACTTAAAATCCTACATGTGGAGGAAAATCAGCAGTCCAGAGCCTGCGCTCTTCATGGGGCTTCCCGGAAAACCCCCTCAGTCCTCTTGCCCCCTAAGGGACGTAAAGACTGAGAAGCCCCCCCCCTAAACGGTCGCTGCTCAAAGCGGCCCCCTTGGGTTCAAGAAAACTAGGTTTAAAACGCCTCCAACTAAAGTGAACCTCCAAAGGGAGGTGTGGAATTTCCTACTATGACTGGCTATCAACATAGTATCACTTTGGCGCCACAACGCAAAGCTTACAAGTCTCTATGGTTAGGATCGCCGCAAAGCGTGGGATCATCACTGACCTGTCTAGGGTTTAACCGACCGTCTTCAACAGTGACTTGAAGGAGTATTTTTATGTTGTGATGTTGAAAGCCTGCTATTTCTATAAATTCTGAAGTACATTTTCTCGTATACGTTGACAATTTTTAATAAAAAGAATAATTGTATCAATAATTTCTTAGTTACATACACAATCTTCAAATCTGATGTGATACATATTCAGCTACCATGCAACATAATCCAACAATCTGAGTTTATTTCATTTAAAGAAGTAAAATAATTCTTGTGTTGTTTGAACTGTGGGTGTAAGCTGATTTACGAACATTAAAATATAAATATATTTGATGGCTGTGAAGAAGATGAGAAAATTCTAAACGAATATATGAGAAGACCAAAGAAAACCTAGCTACAGTATTGGTTTTGATTGTTTCAACAAGGCGAAAGGTTTTATACTAAAGACGTTTTCAATATTTTAAATCATTTAAAGAGCAGCAAGAACCAGTAGAAATGATATTATCATTTATTTTATTTTATATCTTTTTTGGTGTATCGCACATACAAAAAATGTGTATTTTTATAACACTGCTATAGTTTTATATTATTTTATCACACCTACATTAAAGTATAGTTTACATCAGCCTTCTATAGTTTTATATTTATTTTTTCACACCTACATTCAAGTATAGTTTACATCAGCCTGCTATGCATAATAATATGCATATAATAGTTGCGCAAAATTATCTGTATGTGATTCTGGAACGCTCTCAAATCAAATCAAAGAAGAAGAAAGAAAGAGGAAAAAAACGCTTCATCGTGCAATAGTGGTGCGAAAGCGTGCTAGGTGATTGTGCGGTTGACGTCAAGGATATATGTGTAGAAGGAGGGAGAGTTTTGTGTTCGTTGTTGTGGAAAGGAAAAACGCCATCATTTTCAATTATTTAGTAACAAAAAAAATAATTACAGTGAAAATTTGATTAAGGGGCAATTTGGCGCCTTAGAACAAACTAGTACTTTTATATTATTTTATCGCACCTCTATAAAAAATATAGTACATTCAGCGCTGTACCAATACTTAATAGCTTTGATTTCTCTAATGTTATAATAAACTTTAGAAAACCTAAGTTATATTGTCAATGAGAACATCTTCTAAATTAAGTCAAAATATTAGTTTATATTAGACATTGATGAACAAATACTAAATATTTTATTTTATGTTATTTCTATCCTCCATTTAAAATACTTCCTTCTCCCAGCAGTTATGACCCTTGATATGGAGCTGGAAAAAATGTTATACGGTGTAGAAATACACCAGAAACATTGAACACACTGTACTTTTGAATTTATAATGCTGGCAGACTATAATCATCACTTTATTAGAAATAGCGTCAGGTGTTATAACTTTTTAACAGTCTCCAGTCTGTTATTTATATCTTAATCAAAACGTTTTAGTTAAGTCTGCATCTACCTCGCCAGAACCACGTTAATATTTGAGGAAGAGCACCAGCTCGAAGTCACTTCATGCACTGATTTACTTGAAACGATGAAAAATTGTTCAGATGATTTTTAAAATGTATAAGCATGGTTTTGAGCATTTTACCCTGGAGTCGAAATAGTATATTATAATATACTCATTAAATTTTTAGACAATTGTTTAGGCAAACTTGATTTTTAAAATAAATAAATTGTTTATCTCATGGTTAAAAGTTACAATAGAATATTCTAAATTTCACTAAATATGATTAAGCTCCATGAAGTTCTCTTAACTTAGTCTTTAACAGGGATAAACAAAAACTAGTAATTTATTGATATGGTATTACTTGTTAGAGCGAACGAAGTTAGATGGCAAGCCACCTTGATATAAAGGTATCATCCGCTGCTTAACAAAAGTGCGTTCTATTGAAATAGACATCAAATATGCGATAATAAAAATTATTAAAATAATAGTTTTTGTAATTATGAACGTTAATGATGTAACAAAAAATTATTATTGGTTCAAATTAAATATTTCTTAATATTTTTTTTCGTGTTACATAAAACAGTATATTTACATCACACAAATCAAGATAATTGTTTTCCATAGACATAATATGAACAAAATAGCAGTAATTAAATACGACAATGAGTTTAGTTCTCATTGTTTTGTCAAACTAAGTTTTTTAAGTACGGTGTCATATCAAAAAGATCAGTAGTGGTGCTTTTTTGTGTACGCTAACAGGAAATACAAACTTAGTGCGAGTCAGATACAACAATAAATAGCAATTTTAAGGAAAAACATTTTCCCTATGTGGCTATTAATAACAAGACTCACTTTCTTTTCACGTGCTCAAAACATGAAAACAATATCTTTCTACATAATTTAGAAATAGCTCGCTAAACACCCATTTCATTTATAGTCCAAGCAAGAAATTAGTTGAAGACGAATAGGATATTTTTAGCCAGATAATATTTGTGAATATTGTGGCTTGGGGAGAGTAGAACATATGGTTTATTTGTTTTAAAGGCACATGTTACTTTAACGTGAATAAAATATCAGAACAACACAGCTTTTTAAGAAAATGGTGAAAATTGATCTCCTTATAAATTTTATGTTAATCATTATATATTCCCACACATTTTTTACTAATAGTAACAATGCAATTTATATCAATCTTTATTCCCGTTGTATACTATTCTTTTAATAAACTCAAAACAGTTTGGCACAAATTGAGTTGTTGTCATTGTGTTTTTTCTACATAACACGCACTTTCTTAAGCTAGATCCTATTTATAAGTCGTAATACTCGTGATATTTCTTTACACTTGATTTATATATACCTTAAAGAAAAGTTTTTACCCGAAGCGTATGTCTTGCAACCGCATTGTTCGAGAAATGTACGCATTTCTAAATGGAAGTTTCATCATTCGTTAGGTCTTAGAGTAAAATACATATTTTAAGATTACTTTTTCATGGGAAAAGCTCTGCAAAACATTATTTCTATTTCTAGGCTAAGCATGACCTTAGTCATATGAATAGGAATTTGTTATGCGCCAGATATAAATTATGTGAATATTGATGTTAAATTTAATCGTTTTATGAGTTCATTTCTTTAAAAAAAACACCTTTAATCGCAGGGTTTGAGCTGAAAATGTACCCTGCTGGTTTACTATAGTTGTGCAAAAAGTATTTTCACTTTGGTGGTTGGACACTTCAACCCGGGCGATTCGACCCCAGGTCGGTTCGACCCTGGCAGTTTGACCTCAGGACGTTTCTTCACCAGGTCGTTGCGACTCCGGTCGGTTCGACTACTAAATATGTAACATTCTCATTGGAGGGTTGAGTCCTTCAGACTCTTATAAGCCGGCCTACACTACCAACGGTGAGCCTCAACATAAGAGCATTTAAATTAATCGATAATAGCCCTAATTTTGATCATTGTTAATGTTGTATGTTTGTTTTAGAATTGTCCGATGGTTAATGTTGTATATATGTTATAGAATTGTCTGATTGTTAATTTTATATGTAGGTTACAAACTTGTCTGAATGTTAAAGTTATATGTATGCTAGGATTGTCTGATTGTTAGTGGTGTCTGTCAGTTTCATTGTTTAGTACGATTGTTATGGCCGTGAGTAAATTCTATATTACATTTGAAGCCTTTATATTTTTTAATGGAATAAGATCATTGTCCCACGTTTGAACCACATATTATGGGAAATCTAAAAATATAAAGACTTCCTATCGTGTTCTCTGAAGTGAAAATAAATTGAATTTTCCCCATGAACGCCGCACTAAAAAGCACCGCTATCGACCTACTTCATATTAGATTGTAATTGAAACGAGATTAAAGGAACTATTAATGATAAGATCATATTCTTATCTTTATCTCTCGTTAAATTAAACTGCTATTAACAAGTCAATGCAATATGTCATTACGTATTTGCATTGCTTACACTTTGTATTGCATGTAAAATAAATTATGGAAACATTATGTTGTATGAAAAAATAAATTTTCGTACCCTCATTAATACCAAGAAAGGAAACTATAAATTTCGTAGTATTACCGTCATGTATCGCTTTGCAAATTAATGATTAAAGTATGTTCTGTTAATAAAACTACATGGTATTTTATATCTTTCATCTCTTTAATCAGGAATACCATTTAAAGTAATTGATAGGATTCTCCTAATATTAGAGTAGACTGAGTTCGCTTTAAACAATTTCATTGCAGAAGAACAGGCAGGCTTCAGAGCAGGAAGTGGTACTACGGAGCAGATCTTCAACATGCGAGTACTCTGTGAAAAACATCTCCAACACCAGTGCGACCTCTTGCATGTCTTCATTGACTTAGAGCGACCTCTTGCATGTCTTCATTGACTTAGAGCGACCTCTTGCATGTCTTCATTGACTTTAAAAAGGCGTTCGATAGAGAGTGGAATGTGAGCAACTATGCACAGATTCAATATTAATGCTAACCTCATTGCTGTGATCAAAAAACCTTTACAACAGAGCAACCAGCGCAGTACTCTACAACAGCACGCTGGGAGATTGGTTCAAGACCACTGTTGGTGTCAGACAAGGGTGTTTACTTTCCCCCATCCTCTTCAACCTCTTCCTTGAAAGAATTATTACAGATGTGCTACAAAACCATATCGGACTGGTCAGCATCGGCATGACCACTATAAGTAACCTACGGTCAACCTCAGCAGGACAACTATGAGTAACCTACGGTCAACATCAGCAGGACAACTATAAGTAACCTAAGGTCAACATCGGCAGGACAACTATAAGTAACCTAAGGTCAACCTCAGCAGGACAACTATGAGTAACCTACGGTCAACATCAGCAGGACAACTATAAGTAACCTACGGTCAACATCAGCAGGACAACTATGAGTAACCTACGGTCAACATCAGCAGGACAACTATAAGTAACCTAAGGTCAACATCGGCAGGACAACTATGGGTAACCTACGGTCAACATCATCAGGACACCTATGAGTAACCTAAAGTCAACATCGGCAGGACAACTATGGGTAACCTACGGTCAACATCAGCAGGACAACTATAAGTAACCTAAGGTCAACATCGGCAGGACAACTATGGGTAACCTACGGTCAACATCAGCACGACAACTATAAGTAACCTACGGTCAACATCAGCTGGACAACTATAAGTAACCTACGGTCAACATCGGCAGGACAACTATAAGTAACCTACGGTCAACATCGGCAGGACAACTATAAGTAACCTACGATTCGCCAATGACACACACGTCCCAGCTGGCAGCAAGGACAAACTAAGAGAATTCCTTGCAAAGCTAGAGAAAACAACAGAGGCCTATGGTATGGAAATCAATGCAGAAAAGACCAAGGACATGGCAAACAGTAAATTCACAAGTGAAATTCAGATAAACTGGCAAAAACTTTAGAAGGTTCCCACTTTTAAATATATAGGGATTATAATATACGACGAAGGCTCATAGCAAGAAAATCTTGCCAGATTTGCCCAAACAACTGAAACAATAAGAAAACTTAAACACATCCGTCAAAGAAAGGTGCTTTCCCTGAGATCAAAGATTCGACTAATACACTCTCTGGCAATGTCGGTCTTATTTTATGGTCATGAGGCTTGAACACTCGCTGCAGACCTCCAAAGAAGAATTAATGCGATAGAGATATGATGTTTTCAAAAGGTACTTAAAATCTCCTACATGGCGCACATCACGAACTAAGTGGCCCGCGATAAAATAAGTGCTGACATTGGCCCTTACGAGGACCTTCTTACCTCTTTAGAAAGAGGAAACTACGATGGTACGGACACGTGACAAGATCTTGGGGTATCTCAAAGACCATATTGCAAGGCACAGTGCAGGGGAGAAGACAAAGAGTCAGACCAAGGAAAAGATGGGAGGACATCAAAGAGTGGACCGGCCTGTCATTTATTGAATGCCAGAGGGCAGCTCAGGACTGTGACACATGGTATTAGATAGTGGGCAGCCCAAAATTGTGCCCCACCGGCACAGCCACAGGTTAAGGGACTGTTCAGTTAACAAGGCTTAGAGAAAACTAGCAATTCAATTACCAAGTATCCCTAGTTAAAGGGAACGAAGTTAGATGGCAAAACATCTAGAAATAGGACAACCAGTGTCGACGGGACAGGAGAGGCATAAAAATCTAGACATTGAAAATACGAAAGTAAAAAAATTAAAATAATAGTTTTAGTAATGATAAACGTTTATGATCTAAGAAAATATTATTTCTTGGCCACATTGAATATTTCTTAAGGTGTAATTTTGTGTTAAATCAAACTGTAGATTTATATAACACAAATCAAGAAATTAGTTTTCATGGACATAATATTAATAAATTAACATAAAATAGAGATGAAAAATGTTTTAGTTCCTCTCATTTTTTTTTCAAACTAAGTTGTTTTATGTACAGCTTCATGTAAAAAATATCAGTAGTGGTGCTTTTTAGTGCACGCTAACAGGAAATACAAAGTTAATGCGCGTCAGTTATAACTATACACAGCCATCTTATGCATGTTCATTTTCACGTATCTTTAAGTTATGAAAAATAATTTCCATTTTTAGATTGGTTTGGTTTTTGGATTGTTTTAAAAAAAATAGTAACTTTATGTAAATAATAATCATGTAGTAATACATATTTTTCATTTACTGTTTAATTTCTAGATTAATCAGTAATTTAAAAAAATATTTTGTTGAATGTTACAATTTAACATTATATCACTTACAAATTATTGAAAGTCAAATAGATGAAATGTTAATGAAACCGTAATGATTTCATTTTTTCCACACTATTCAGTAATATTGATACAATATTGTATATTAAGTGAATGTTATTTCTTGTAGCAAGTTAATAATTTAATGAAACATTAAACATTGGGAAAGTATCAACTAGGGACGAGAGCTTTTTTAAATCAACGTCTATAAGAGGGGTGAGGGGGTAAATACACCTAGCAACTAATTAACATATTATCCTTCATTAAATGAAAAGAAGAGTAGTAGCGTGCTACCATTGGCGGATCATGATTGGACCCCCTGGCTGCAGTGGCGTCGCAGGGGATGCGATGATGGCGGGGCGCCCCGGGTGAAACCATCTCGGGCGTGACACCGAAAAGAAAATTTCGGTATTTTCCTCGTTATTTTGCACTGAAAAACTCGGAGGATTTCTTTAGGTTAAGTCGTGAGGTGGTGACACCATGATCTAGCGCCCCGGGTGACACCAAATCTAGTGACGCCACTGCCTGATTGTGATTCTCTCTGTGGCCCGGTCCAGCCATATTATTTTGTACAATTTAATAAGTTTGGGTCCCTTAAATCATCCGGGACCCTTGCCTTTAGCCAAGTCAGCACCCCTCTTAATCTGCATTGCGTGCTTTCATATATTGGGAAACAATTAGTTAGAACTTTTATGCACCAGGTTCAATAGCTAAACATCACTATACATCTATATAAGTAAATAACAGTAAAGAATATGACTTTTGTCGTTTACGCAATTTAAATTAATGTTATTTTTAAAATCAACCCAAAATTTCATCAATAACATCTGTCGCTCTTCTTATACTGCCATTTGTCAGATCAGTTCAATCCGTCAGTACTTAACAGTGCAACAAAAACTCTAGTCTGCTCTTGTTCTAGATCGTATTGACTACTGCCTTTCTCTATTGTCAGGTGCTCCAAATCGATTCATTGAAAAACTACAGAGAGTTGAGAATTCAGCTGCCAGATTAGTTCTAAAGGCAAAAAAAAAACATGACCATGTTACTCCGCTACTTTACTCACTTCATTGGCTACCCATACAAGCCTGAATTGATTACAAACTTGCAGTTCTGTGTCACAACTTCTTTTCTGACTCGTGCCCTTCCTAACTAGCTAAGCTTTTGTCGGTCTACTCATTACGTTGTCAGCTACGCTCTTTTGCAGACACATGCATTCTCCGTGTTCCTAAGAAAAGAACAAAAAATTTGGCGAAAGGTCATTTTCTTTTTGTGCAGCCAATCAATGGAACTCTCTTCCATTACACATCCGTAGTATTTTAACTACTAAGTCATTCAAGACTGCACTTAAGACACATCTTTTTTAAATTTATTTTGAAAATTAATGAAACATAATTTCTTGTAATGATTAACGTAGCTGATATATAGCGAATTCTCATTATGTACCTAGAAAGTTTATTTAATTAATTGATGTATTGTTATCACCATGTAAAGCGCTGTGAGCCCGCTCCTAGCTGGGATACAGCGCAATATAAATTATCATTGTATTATTAATTTTATTTATTTTAAATATGCATTTCTATAAAATTTTAGAATACATAAAATATTACCTTTTAGTAATTACAAATAATATAACTAAGTTATATAGACGTGAATATTATTTTCATATTTATTTTAAAAGAATAGTAGCATATGATGGTCGTCTCATTAATCTCGCCACCTAAATTGTCTTATTTACAATGTCATTAAAATATCAATACTTGTGTTTTGTAGTACAGAGTAGCCATGAAAATACAATTTTAATGACGTCATATGTAACATTACAAAACAATTTAATATAAGGATTATCTACTTCTCTTTACAGCCTACACTCATTACCTATTATTTTATTCGTATATTCTTACAATAAAAGTGAGTCTTATCAGCAAAGTCATTACAATCACACTAATTACCTTTTGATCCTAGTATTTTACCCTACAAATATAAATTACTTCTATAGGATGGTTCATTTCTAAAACCCGAAAACGTCATAGCTAATTTTGTAATGTTCTTTTTTTAAAGTACATTTTAGCGGAACAAAAATTTTTGAGACATAGATACAGTCAAGTCAATATGTTCTCAAAATTTTGAGCCTAATAAAATTACGAATTTTTAAATTTATTTTGCAAGTCCAATAAGTTGTCTTAAATTAACGAAGAATTAAACAATATCTGATAAGATCAATCATTCTCAATATACCTACATTCACGTATTGACTCGAATGCTTTATAATTTTTTTTATTCATTTGTCCTTACAGAAGATAAATTTAGATATAATATTTCTATTAATAGATTTCCTACATATTATAAACATCCCTATACAAACTATCTTTACTTTACAACGTGAACAAAATTTGTTTCGGGGTTCGGAGGGGGGGGCAAATTTTGTTTCTGCCCAGTGCGGAACATATCCACGCTACGCACTGAAAGAGAGAGAGGGAGAAGAGAAAGTTGGAAAGAAAAAAAATTAAAGAGAGAGGTAAGGAGAGAAATGGTGAGAGAACGTGAGTGAAATAGATTGAGATAGAGACGAAGAGCAGGAAAGTGAAAGAGAGAGAAAGAAAAATATAAGGATAGTTGAAAAGAGCGAGAGAAAGAGAATGAGAAAGAGAGTGAGATAGAGAGAGAGATCGAGAGAAAGAAAAAGGAGATAGAAAGAGAGGTTGAGAGAAATTGAGAGATTGTGCGAGAATAAATAGAGAAAAGGGAGAGAGAAAGAATTAGAAAAACAGATAGTTAGAAATAGACAGAGAGAGAAAGTGAGAAAAATATATTAAAAAATAGATAGAGAAAGAGAGATATCGAGAGAAAGCAATAGTGCGAGAAATAGAGTGAAAGAGATAGTGAGAGAGAGATAGTGAGAAAAGGATATAGAAAGGGAGAGAAAGAAATAGAGAGAGAAAGTGATAGAGAGAAAAAGAGAGATAGACAGAGAGAAGTAGACACGAAGAGATAAAGAGAGAAATAGAGTTAAAGAGAGGAGAAGAAAAGAGAAAAAAAAGATTAATCACAACGGATGGAGATAGAAAGAGAAGAATAGGGAAATATATAGAGAAAGAGAGAGGGAGACTGAGAGAGGGAAAGGGAGAGAGAGAAAGTGAGTGAGAGAAAGAGAAGGAGTGAGAAAGAGATAGAGTGACAGAGAAATAAATAAGATCATTGTCGTTGGAAAAACATATTTGGGAAATTTTACAAATTTAAAGACTTTCTATCGCGTTCTTTGACGTGCAATTTAATTGAGGTTTTCACATGAACAACGCACTTAAAAGCACCGCTATCGACCTACTTCATAAGAGATTGTAATTGAAACGAAAGTAGAGGAATTTTTAATGAGAAGATCATATTATTACCTTTAATCGTGGTGAAATTAAATTGCAATTAACAAGTCAATGCAACACGTCATTACTTATTTGCATTGCTTTTACTTTGTATTGCATGTTATTAAATATAATTTATAGAAAACATTACAATGATTGAAATACTAGAATCGTATCTTAGTTATTTCAAATTCAGAAAACTATAAATTTAATAGTATTATCGTCATGTATTCCTTTGCGTAATTGATGATTAAGAATTATTGTGAATTTGGTCTCGTACCAGTGTCTTACTTAAGTGGCATACCACTTGACTTCGATCTCTTTAATAAGCGATAACATTTAAAATAATTGCTAGGATTCTCCCACTAATAGTAGTCTATAGACTGATTTCGATTAAAAATAATTATTGTGATTTGCTCTCTTCCTTCGTTCTTAAATGTTTCATAAAACTAAAACTAGTTACTTGTTAAAAACTTAAAATTGAGATTGTGGTATCAAAGACCCAGTAATAATATTGTTGTTAATTTTAAATAAAAGTTTTTAAACTCCTCATAAAATTGTCGAACATCAAACAAAAATAAATCTTAATATCTAGACGGATAACAATTTCATAAATTCAGAATGACGTCATTTGTTTTATTTGAAGGAACGTAAAAAACAAGGATATTGGGGACTGTAAAGATTTTATTACTTTTAAAATTCGTAGATATGACAGCAATGACCAAAATATGAAAGAACAAAAACATTAGCATGGCAACAAAGCTCGGGGCTTTGCAGAACTCTCATTAAAACCATTGTCCTTTATGGATGTGAGACCTGGACACTAATGGCTACATCGAAACGCTATCAGTAGGCATTTGAAAATAAGTGGATGGAGAAAATTCTCCAGAACTACTCTTTAGAACACAAGACCAATGATTATATCAGGGGGAAAAATACTAATGTAGGTCGCCATATAATGATTATAACATGGCATGAATCAGTCATGTACTGTGACATGTAAGAATGCATGGAGCAGTCATGTACTGTGACATGTAAGATGACATAAATCAGTCATGTACTGTGACATGTAAGATGGCATAGATCAGTCTTGTATTGTGACATGTAAGATGTCGTAGATCAGTCATTTAGTGTGACATGTAAGATGGCAGGGATCAGTCATGTACTGTGACATGTAAGATGACATAGATCAATCATGTACTGTGACATGTAAGATGACATATATTAGTCATGTACTGTGACATGTACGATGACATATATCAGTCATGTACTGTGACATGTAAGATGACATAAATCAGTCTTGTACTGTGACATGTAAGATGACATAGATCAGTCTTGTACTGTGACATGTAAGATGGCATAGATCAGTCTTGTACTGTGACATGTAAGATGACATAGATCAGTCTTGTACTGTGACATGTAAGATGTCGTGGATCAGTCATTTAGTGTGACATGTAAGATGTCGTGGATCAGTCATGTTATATGACATGTAAGATGGCAAAGATCAATCATGTACTGTGAAATGTAAGATGGCATAGATCAGTCATGTACTGTGACATTTAAGATGGCATATATCAGTCATGTACTGTGACATTTAAGATGGCATATATCAGTCATGTACTGTGACATGTAAGATGTCGTGGATAAGCCATTTAGTGTGACATGTAAGATGACATAGATCAGTCATGTTATATGACATGTAAGATGGCATAGATCAATCATGTACTGTGACATGTAAGATGACATAGATCAGTCTTGTACTGTGACATGTAAGAAGGCATAGATCAGTCATGTACTGTGACATGTAAGATGGCATAGATCAGTCATGTACTGTGACATGTAAGATGAAATAGATCAGTCTTGTACTGTGGCACGTAAGAAGGCATAGATCAGTCATGTACTGTGACATGTAAGATGACATAGATCAGTCATGTTATATGACATTTAAGATGGCAAGAATCATTCATGTACTGTGACATGTAAGATGTCATAGATCAGTCATATTTTATGACATGTAAGATGGCAGGGATCAGTCATGTACTGTGACATGTAAGATGTCGTGGATCAGTCATTTAGTGTGACATGTAAGATGGCAGGGATCAGTCATGTACTGTGACATGTAAGATGACATAGATAAGTCATATTTTATGACATGTAAGATGGCAGGGATCAGTCATGTACTGTGACATGTAAGATGGCATAGATCAGTTAAGTACTGTGACATGTAAGATTGCATGGATCAGTCATGTACTGTGACATGTAAGATGGCATAGATCAGTCATGTACTGTGACATGTAAGATGGCATAGATCAATCATGCTCTATGACATGTAAGATTGCATGGATCAGTCATGTACTGTGACATGCATGATGGCATAGATAAATCATGTACTGTGACATGTAATTTGTCATAGATCAGTCATGTACTGTGACATGTAATTTGTCATAGATCAGTCATGTTCTGTGACATGTAATATGGCATAGATAAGTCATGTACTGTGACATGTAAGATGACTAGATCGGTCATGTACTGTGACATGTAAGATGGCATATATCAGTCATGTACTGTGACATGTAAGATGGCATAGATCAATCATGCTCTATGACATGTAAGATGGCATAGATCAGTCATGTACTGTGACATGTAAGATGACATAGATCGGTCATGTACTGTGACATGTAAGATGACATAGATCAGTCATGTACTGTGACATGTAAGATGACATAGATCGGTCATGTACTGTGGCATGTAAGATGGCATAGATCAGTCATGTACTGTGACATGTAAGATGGCATAGATCAATCATGCTCTATGACATGTAAGATGGAATAGATCAGTCATGTTCTATGACATGTAAGATGGCAAGAATCAGTCATGTACTGTGACATGTAAGATGTCATAGATCAGTCATATTTTATGACATGTAAGATGGCAGGGATCAGTCATGTACTATGACATGTAAGATGGCAGGGATCAGTGATGTACTGTGACATGTAATATGTCATAGATCAGTCATGTACTGTGACATGTAGGATGTCATAGATCAGTCATGTTTAATGAAATGTAAGATGACATATATCAGTACATGACTGATCCATGACATCTTACATGTTCTTATTTCGAAACACAAACAGAAAATATTATCAAACAACCGAAATTAACAAACCTCTTTTTCAAACCGAAAGCACACAAAATTGATTTGATTACATCTTACAATATTCCTTTATTGATTTCCTAATCGGGGGAAGCTAAGATTATTTTAAGAAAACAATTTATACCATTGAAAGGTATTTTTATTCAAACCGTGGTACGGCAGAGTTTCAAAATAGCAACTGTATATAAATAGCGAATGTATCAAAATAGCGACTGTATCAAAATAGCGACTGTATCAAAATAGCGACTGTATCAAAATAGCGACTGTATCAAAATAGCGACTGTATCAAAATAGCGACTGTATCAAGATATCGACTGTATCAAAATAGAGACTGTATCAAAATAGCGACTGTATCAAAATAGCGACTGTATCAAAATAGCGACTGTATCAAAATAGCCACTGTAACAAAATAGCGACTGTATCAAAATAGCGACTGTATCAAAATAGCGACTGTATCAAACTAGCGACTGTATCAAACTAGCGACTGTATCAAAGTAGCGAGTATTTTAATTTGCTTGTGACTATCCATGACTTAGGTCTTCTCCTATCTCTCACAATATCTAGGTGGCTTGCCATCTAACTTCGTTTCATTTAACACGGTATATCTACTGTGCCAATGAATTGCTCGTTTTCTTCTATACTTGTTAAAGACTAAGTTTTAAAAAATTCTTGAGACCTCGTTATAGTTCCTTGAATTTGAAATATTCTACATAGGGAATTGCTATGAAAATATTTTTGTGAGTTTGTCTACAGTTTCCATTCTTCATATTAATAAAGATGTCATAAAATATTTCTTTCTTAACTCCACTCTCCTTGTTATTAAAAATTGTTTCAAGGCGTTTACAATCTATAAAAAATTTTTTTGACAAAACGGTGATGAAATATTTGTAGCACAGTCCTAGTTCCGGTTTTCTAATGCGTTAAAACTTACTTAGTTTTATGAGGTGTTGAAATCACTTAGTTTTATGAGGTGTTGAAATCACTTAGTTTTATGAGGTGTTGAAATCATATAGTTTTATGAGGTGTTGAAATCACTTAGTTTTATGAGGTGTTGAAATCACTTAGTTTTATAAGGTGTTGAAATCACTTAGTTTTATAAGGTGTTGAAATCACTTTGTTTTATGAGGTGTTGAAATTACTTAGTTTTATAAGGTGTTGAAATCACTTAGTTTTATAAGGTGTTGAAATCACTTAGTTTTATGAGGTGTTGAAATCACATAATTTTATGAAATGTTGAAATCACATAATTTTATGAGGTGTTGAAATCACTTAGTTTTATGAGGTGTTGAAATCACTTAGTTTTATGAGGTGTTGAAATCACTTAGTTTTGTAAGGTGTTGAAATCACATAATTTCATGAGGTGTTGAAATCACTAAGTTTTATAAGGTGTCTAAATCACTTAGTTTTATGAGGTGTTGAAATCACTTAGTTTTATGAGGTGTTGAAATCACATAATTTTAAGAGGTGTTGAAATCACATAATTTTATTAGGTGTTGAAATCACATAATTTTATGAGGTGTTGAAATCACATAATTTTATGAGGTGTTAAAATCACATAATTTTATAAGGTGTTGAAATCACATAATTTAATGAGGTGTTGAAATCACTTAGTTTTATGAGGTGTTGAAATCACTTAGTTTTATGAGGTGTTGAAATCACTTAGTTTTATGAGGTGTTGAAATCACTTAGTTTTATGAGGTGTTGAAATCACTTAGTTTTATGAGGTGTTGAAATCACTTAGTTTTATGAGGTGTTTAAATCACTTAGTTTTATGAGGTTTTGAAATCACTTAGTTTTATAAGGTGTTGAAATCACTTAGTTTTATAAGGTGTTGAAATCACTTAGTTTTATAAGGTGTTGATTTTATGAGGTGTTGANAAATAGAAATAAGACTCGGGGAATCTTCTA
Organism: Radix auricularia; assembly: GCA_002072015.1. Taxonomy (NCBI): domain Eukaryota; kingdom Metazoa; phylum Mollusca; class Gastropoda; family Lymnaeidae; genus Radix; species Radix auricularia. The sequence continues at coordinate 63,039 of MUZC01000899.1, forward strand.
TTCCATAGATCTATGACTTTCCTCCTTCCACGACAAGCCGTTCAGAGCAAGCCGCCAGAAGGGAATAACAATTTTGACATACTAATTTGATTAACTTTGTATGCTTACTTTCACGGGCGTCGGCCTATTTGGCGAACACCTCATACGTGAGTTCAGCAATTAATAAAACAATCTACACAACTAAAGATATAAATAAACATCCACACACGCTACTCCATCTATTTGGTGGAGATCGCGTGTGTAGGCACATTATAATTTAAGCAAACATGTTATTGGCAAGAATAATATACAGGGGTCCCAACACGGTACAATGTGTCCCGTGGGGTAATAAATCCATGCCAATCGGACAGGATTGATATCAATCAGCCATAATAAAATACAAGTGATAATCGATAATGCATGAATAAAATAAGATAAGAGTTCACTCTTACTAGACTGGTGACTGCTGGCCTTCCCACGATAACACGGTGACCGATCTTGTCTGAAGAATACCCCGTGGCTGGGCAGTGGAAAAGACTGAATTGGTGTCCGTGCACGGTTTATATTTTGGATGGTCATGTGATTTCCATTATCCTTGATTGGTTGTGTCAAAAAATATGACCAATGGTATTAGGACTACCCTTATTCAGCCCCGTAGCGGAAAGTATGCACGCATTTCTGTCAACTTTCGCGATGGCTGGTTACCCCCCCCCCTTCCTCTCGGGGTGGTTCAAGTGCTAGGGGTTACTGAGTCTAAAAGTCCGCACAAATCTCATCACAGTGAAATTAAATTGCAATTAACAAGTCAATGCAACACGTCATTACTTATTTGCATTGCTTATACTTTGTATTGCATGTTATTAAATATAATTTATAGAAAACATTAGAATGATTGAAATATTAGATTCGTATCTTAGTTATTTCAAATTCAGAAAACTATAAATTTAATAGTATTATCGTCATGTATTCCTTTGTGTAATTGATGATGAAATATTAGCTTCTCTAGGTCTCGTACCAGTATCTAACTTAAGTGGCATACCACTTGACTTCGATCTCTTTAATAAGAGATAACATTTAAAATAATTGCTAGGATTCTCCCACCACTAGTAGTCTATAGACTGATTTCGATTAAAAAATAATTATTGTGATTTGCTCTCTTCCTTCTTTCTTAAATGTTTCATAAAACTAAAACTAGTTACTTGTTAAAAACTTAAAATTGAGATTGTGGTATCAAAGACCCAGTACCAGTAATAATATTGTTGTTATTTTTAAATCAAAGTTTTTAAACTCGTCATAAAATTGTCGAACATCAAACAAAAATAAATCTTAATATCTAGACGGATAAAAATTTCATTAATTCAGAATGACGTCATTTGTTTTATTTGAAGGAACGTAAAAAACAAGGATATTGGGGACTGTAAAGATTTTATTACTTTTAAAATTCGTAGATATGACAGCAATGACATGTTAACCAAAATATGAAAGAACAAAAACATTAGCATGGCAACAAAGCTCGGGGCTTTGCAGAGCTCTCATTAGAACCGTTGTCCTATATGGACGTGAGACCTGGACACTAATGGCTACATCAAAACGCTAGCAGTAGGCATTTGAAAATAAGTGGATGGAGAAAATTCTCCAGAACTACTCTTTAGAACACAAGACCAATGATTATATCAGGGGGAAAAATACTAATGTAGGTCGCCATATAATGATTATAACATGGAATGAATCAGTCATGTACTGTGACATGTAAGATGACATAGATCAGTCATGTACTGTGACATGTAAGATGGCATATATCAGTCATGTACTGTGACATGTCAGATGACATATTTCAGTCATGTAATGTGACATGTAAGATGGCATAGATCAGTCATGTACTGTGACATGTAAGATGGCATATATATGTCATGTACTGTGACATGTAAGATGTCATAGATCAGTTATGTACTGTGACATGTAAGATAGCAGGGATCAGTCATGTACTGTGACATGTAAGATGGCATAGATCAGTCATGTACTGTGACATGTAAGATGGCATAGATCAGTCATGTACTGTGACATGTAAGATGGCATAGATCAGTCATGTACTGTGACATGTAAGATGACATAGATCAGTCTTGTACTGTGACATGTAAGAAGGCATAGATCAGTCATGTACTGTGACATGTAAGATGACATAGATCAGTCATTTACTGTTACATGTAAGATGACATAGATCAGTCATGTACTGTGACATGTAAGATGACATAGATCAGTCTTGTACTGTGACATGTAAGAAGGCATAGATCAGTCATGTACTGTGACATGTAAGATGGCAGGGATCAGTCATGTACTGTGACATGTAAGATGGCAGGGATCAGTCAAGTACTGTGACATGTAAGATGACATAGATCAGTCTTGTACTGTGACATGTAAGAAGGCATAGATCAGTCATTTACTGTGACATGTAAGATGTCGTGGATAAGTCATTTAGTGTGACATGTAAGATGGCATAGATCAATCATGTACTGTGACATGTAAGATGACATAGATCAGTCTTGTACAGTGACATGTAAGAAGGCATAGATCAGTCATGTACTGTGACATGTAAGATGGCATAGATCAGTCATGTACTGTGACATGTAAGATGAAATAGATCAGTCTTGTACTGTGACATATAAGATGGCAGGGATCAGTTATGTAATGTGACATGTAAGATGTCGTGGATCAGTCATTTAGTGTGACATGTAAGATGGCAGGGATCAGTCATGTACTGTGACATGTAAGATGACATAGATAAGTCATATTTTATGACATGTAAGATGGCAGGGATCAGTCATGTACTGTGACATGTAAGATGGCATAGATCAGTCATGTTCTATGACATGTAAGATGGCAGGGATCAGTAATTTACTGTGACATGTAAGATGGCATGGATCAGTTAAGTACTGTGACATGTAAGATTGCATGGATCAGTCATGTACTGTGACATGCATGATGGCATAGATAAGTCATGTACTGTGACATGTAATTTGTCATGGATCAGTTATGTACTGTGACATGTAGGATGTCATAGATCAGTCATGTACTGTGACATGTAAGATGAAAAAGATCTGTTAAGTACTGTGACATGTAAGATTGCATGGATCAGTCATGTACTGTGACATGCATGATGGCATAGATAAGTCATGTACTGTGACATGTAAGATGGCATATATCGGTTATGTACTGTGACATGTAAGATGGCATAGATCAGTCATGTACTGTGACATGTAAGATGGCATAGATAAGTCATGTACTGTGACATGTATTTTGTCATAGATCAGTCATGTACTGTGACATGTAAGATGGCATAGATCAGTTAAGTACTGTGACATGTAAGATTGCATGGATCAGTCATGTACTGTGACATGCATGATGGCATAGATAAGTCATGTACTGTGACATGTATTTTGTCATAGATCAGTCATGTACTGTGACATGTAAGATGGCATATATCAGTCATGTACTGTGACATGTAAGATGGCATAGATCAGTCATGTACTGTGACATGTAAGATGACATAGATCGGTCATGTACTGTGACATGTAAGATGGCATAGATCAGTCATGTACTGTGACATGTAAGATGGCATAGATCAATCATGTTCAATAACATGTAAGATGGCATAGATCAGTCATGTAATGTGACATGTAAGATGGCATATATCAGTCATGTACGGTGACATGTAAGATGACATAGATCAGTCATGTACTGTGACATGTAAGATGGCATTTATGAGTCATGTACTGTGACATGTAAGATGGCATAGATCAGTCATGTACTGTGACATGTAAGATGGCATAGATCAGTCATGTACTGTGACATGTAAGATGGCATAGATCTGTGATGTACTGTGATATGTAAGATGGCATAGATCAGTCATGTACTGTGACATGTAAGATGTCAAAGATCAGTCATGTACTGTGACATGTAAGATGTCATAGATCAGTTATATTTTATGACATGTAAGATGGCAGGGATCAGTTAAGTACTGTGACATGTAAGATGTCATAGATCAGTCATATTTTATGACATGTAAGATGGCAGGGATCAGTCATGTACTGTGACAAGTAAGATGGCATGGATCAGTTAAGTACTGTGACATGTAAGATGTCATAGATCAGTCATATTTTATGACATGTAAGATGGCATAGATCAGTCATGTACTGTGACATGTAAGATGGCATAGATCTGTCATGTACTGTGACATGTAAGATGGCATAGATCAGTCATGTACTGTGACATGTAAGATGTCAAAGATCAGTCATGTACTGTGACATGTAAGATGTCATAGATCAGTCATATTTTATGACATGTAAGATGGCAGGGATCAGTCATGTACTGTGACATGTAAGATGGCATGGATCAGTTAAGTACTGTGACATGTAAGATTGCATGGATCGATGATGTACTGTGACATGCATGATGTCATTGATCAGTCATGTACTGTGACATGCATGATGTCATTGATCAGTCATGTACTGTGACATGTAAGATGTCATAAATCAGTCATAAAATGTTACATGTAAGATGTCATAGATCGGTCATGTACTGTGACATGTAAGATGGCATAGATCAGTCATGTACTGTGACATGCATGATGTCATTGATCAGTCATGTACTGTGACATGTAAGATGTCATAAATCAGTCATAAAATGTTACATGTAAGATGTCATAGATCAGTCATGTACTGTGACATGTAAGATGACATATATCAGTACATGACTGATCCATGACATCTTACATGTTCTTATTTCGAAACACAAACAAAAAATATTATCAAACAACCGAAATTAACAAACCTCTTTTTCAAACCGAAAGCACACAAAATTGATTTGATTACATCTTTCAATATTCCTTTATTGATTTCCTAATCGGGGGAAGCTAAGATTACCTTAAGAAAACAATTTATACCATTGATAGGTATTTTTATTCAAACCGTGGTACGGCAGGGTTTCAAAATAGCAACTGTATCAAAATAGCGAATGTATCAAAATAGTGACTGTATCAAAATAGCGACTGTATCAAAATAGCGACTGTATCAAAATAGCGAATGTATCAAAATAGCGACTGTATCAAAATAGCGACTGTATAAAAATAGCGACTGTATCAAAATAGTGACTGTATCAAAATAGCGACTGTATCAAAATAGCGACTGTATCAAAATAGCGACTGTATCAAAATAGCGACTGTATCAAAATAGCGACTGTATCGAAATAGCGACTGTATCAAACTAGTGACTGTATCAAACTAGCGACTGTATCAAACTAGCGACTGTATCAAACTAGCGACTGTATCAAACTAGCGACTGTATCAAAGTAGCGAGCATTTTAATTTGCTTGTGATTGTGTTTCAAAAACTTACTGTGCCTGGCCTACAATGGAGTTTATAAATTTAAGAAAAGGATGACATGATAAGCCATGTAGGTATTTTGTAGAGAAGGGAAGCGAAAGCTAACGTATAACAATTTTATGTAACGTATTAAGTATCTACTGTTGTAGACACAAAGACATTATATTAAATGTATCGACTATAAATTTATAATTATGCTATAAATCAATGACATATGTTTGTTTGAATGGGACAAAACTTTATCTGAGGTAGGAGAATTCTAACTATTCATTGACATTGTATCCCTAGTTATAGGGATCGAGATGAAGTGTCATAGCACTTGAATAAAATACAATGGTTCTCTATTTCCAAAAGGACATAGATAGGGCTGTTCTGTTCGAAGACAAAAAATAATTTTATACGTTGAAAGATAAGTACACGATTTATCGTTTGTTTTCAATTAGAAATAAAAACTATTTTAAAATATATTTTGTTCTTGGAAGTCTATTTTTCTAAATATACTTTATTGAAACTTTCTTACAAATAAAAATGAAACGCAAGACGTTAATATTAAGAGTCATAAATATGTATAGAAATCTAGAGTCTATATATAAAATATTAATAAAGATATGTTTAGATATAAAAGTCTTATCAGTAATTGTCAAAAGTAACTTGTGTAAAAATTAATGTAAATTTCACATTAAACACAAGGCACCGGTGCTTGGCAGTGCGTCGCTAACGTAAAATAATAATTTCCATTACCATCATTCAATTTATATAAACAGTAGACTACATTGACTTAACCACTAAAATCTTGCTTTTTTAAACATTTGATTTACCTGTAAACCCAAAACAAATAATGAACCCATCTATTATAGTACACACCAATGCGATGTGTTTATGTATAAAATTAGTGTAGGAATCAATAATAAGGAAATATATAACATATAATTGTAAACTACACTTTATGCTATTTCCGAGCTCCCCTTTAAAATCCAACACTTTTATCACACATCGGACGTTAGCAATATCACAACTTGGGCTGGGCTGGGGGGCGTATTTCATGAGTGCAAAAATTGACGCCCATCATGATTTTCTAAAGTAGATGTGACTGTATTCTTTTTACAAGTCATGATCTTCTAGAGTAGAGGTGACTGCTATCAGTCACCAAGGCACAATTCAGTATATTTTTGTTTCTAAAAAATTGTCAATAATTTTTTTGTCAGTATATTTGTCTAAATTTGGTCTAAAATTTTCATTTGTTTCATTTGTAGCGTAAATCAGTGATGTTGTCAGTGTGTACTTTACCCATTGCTTTTAGATTATTGTGTAGCACTTACCTCCCTTGTCTTATTCAAACAATTAATTTTTGTTATCAAATTAAGACTACTGTAGAAATTACTAATCATATAAATTCATAACTTAAACATTTAGAACAAATGTCACTTAGGACGACTTAAATTGTTAATTTACTCCATTCTTGTTAACGATGTAATAAGGGGGCATGGTGGTCGAGTGTCATGCGTGCTCAGCTTGTCAGAGAGTCAAAGGGACACAATTTATGTATTTCTATGTAGGTATCTGGCATTTTCTATAAATAACTCGAACGTTTCTTCGAATTAACTGCTTTTCCCTTAAAATATAATAGTAAATTTTGTAAAAAAAACAGAACAAAGACATAAAAACTATTTAAGAAATAATAACGTGTTGTTGTTCTTATATTACTGTTAATTATGAATAAGCCGGAGAAGGTTTGTTACTATTCCTGAATTCGGATAGTTTGGCATTAATTTTTGCCGGATCCGGATATTGGATCCAGATATCTCTACATTTAAGTATTAGTACTAAGAGGTTGTACGATACTACTTTATATCAAGTATTTAATATTATTTATTAAAATATTTATTACAATAACAATAAAGACAACCTACTATTGACGCTGTTACATTGTCAATGTCAACGAGGAAATTTAACAATGAATTAAATGTAACAACTTGAAAAAAGTTCAGCGAACTGTGTAGTGTTTACCAGGTGAACAGTGTTGTACTAAATGTGTAGTGTGTACTAAAAATAATATTAAATAACTATAGGAATGTAAAAATGGAAATTATTTTTCGTTACTCAAAAATATAGGTAATTGATTTTATTTACAAGGGTTGTGTATTGTCATATTTGATACGCACCAACTTTTTATTTCCTGTTAGCGTGCACAAAAAAGCACCAATGCTGTCTTTTGTAATATGACGCTGTACATAAAATAACTTGGTTGACAAATAAATGAGAAGAACTAAATTTACCGTACTCTTAAAATTCTGTTAATTTGTTCATAATATGTCTCTGGAAAACAGTTTTCTTTATCTGTCTTATGTAAATCTATTGTATTATGTAACACAAAATAATACATTAAGATAAACTTAATTTGAGTTAAAAAGTATATTTTTAGATCACATTTATTTACAATTACTTTAACTTTTAATTTATGAATTGTCGTATGTTTGATGTCTAGTTCTCTAATATCCATGTCGTAAGTCATCTCTTGTCTCTCACTATATCTAGGTGGCTTGCCATCTAACTTCGTTTCCTTTAATAACAAGGGATACTGTGCCAATGAATTGCTCGTTTTCTTCTAAACTTGTTAGAGACTAAGTTTTAAAGAAATTCTTGAGACCTTGTTATAGTTAGTTGAATTTGAAATATTCTACATAAGGAATTGCTATGAAAATATTTTTGTAAGTTTGTCTACAGTTTCCATTCTTCATATTAATAAAGATGTCATAAAATATTTCTTTCTTAACTCCACTCTCCTTGTTATTAAAAATTGTTTCAAGGCGTTTACAATCTGTAATTTTTTTTTTTACAAAAAGGTGATGTAATATTTGTAGCACTGTCTTAGTTCCGGTTTTCTAATGCGTTAAAATCAGTTAGTTTTATGAGGTGTTGAAATCACATAGTTTTATGGGGTGTTGAAATCACTTAGTTTTATGAGGTGTTGAAATCACTTAGTTTTATGAGGTGTTGAAATCACTTAGTTTTATGAGGTGTTGAAATCACTTAGTTTTATAAGGTGTTGAAATCACTTACTTTTATAAGGTGTTGAAATCACTTAGTTTTATAAGGTTTGAAATCACTTAGTTTATAAGGTGTTGAAATCACTTAGTTTTAAAAGGTGTTGAAATCACTTAGTTTTATAGGGTTTTGAAATCACTTAGTTTTATAAGGTGTTGAAATGACTTAGTTTTATAAGGTGTTGAAATCACTTAGTTTTATAAGGTGTTGAACCACTTAGTTTTATAAGGTGTGGAAATCACTTAGTTTTATAAGGTGTTAAAATCACTTAGTTTTATAAGGTGTTGAAATCACTTAGTTTAACAAGGTTTTGAAATCACTTAGTTTTATAAGGTGTCTAAATCACTTAATGTTTTACGAATCACCAGTACATATGTAGTAATGTACACAACAAAAACAAGGGCAATAATGTTGATTTGGTTGATACATTCAAGTTGTCAAGAATATTAGATATCAAAGAATAGCATACATTTGAGAAATGTTCTGTTTTAATAAATAGATTTAGTGTTAATACGTCAGTGGATATATTTCATTGCCATTTTTGCGGGATTTGGATTGTGAAATAATAGTGGAAAATGTTCTTTACGGCGATGTACGCTGTTGTTTTTAGTTATAAGTTGAGTTGGGTGTAAAGCATCGTAGACAAGAATATCATACTGTTATTGAATCCCTAAACATAGGAATCGAAGAGAAGTGGCGGGCCACTTCAATAAATGACAATTTGAAATGATACAAACGACGATGTAAGTTTAGTTTTAGGTAAATATAGATTAATCTTAATATTTGTATGTAATAGGTTTCATAGCTTTAAGTAAAGAACAAAAGTTAAAATGTATATGTTATTACTATTTATATTTAGTACACATTTGATTATTATAGAACTAAATAGAACTAAAACGAAACTTTACGTAACACGGGCTAATAATATTGTTTATTACGTTTATTGGTATATTAGTAGGCTATATACAACGTGGTACTTTTATAAGAGCTATTGAAAATGTATTTACCAAATTTTGTCAAGATTTATATAATTTAAAGTATACTCAACAAAGTTATTCATGTTTCATAGTGATCGAATGAATGGTTTAGTTTGCTATAATGGACAGACGTACTTATCGTCGCCAATTTTTTAAAATCATTATACTTTCAATAATGTGTAAGTCTTAAAAGATTTAATGAGTATACCGTATTGTTATTTATGTAGTTAATATGCTATGAATGGGTTTTTTTTTAATTTTTTTTTTAATGTATATTTGTTTCCATGTAAACTATTTTATTGTATAGCGCTGTGAGCCTGGCTCCTTGCAGGGATACAGCGCTATATAAATCATCATTTTATTATTATTATTATTATTAAAAATAATATACTATACTTAAGAAATTTTCCGATTAAACGAGAAATTAATCAGTAAAAGAAAACATTGCTTTATTCCGAGATTATTATTTTTAAAAAGGCAATTTAAAAATTATGGGCATGTAAAAACGAAAATTATTTTTTGTTGCTAAAAAATACGTGAAAATGTGTTTCCTTAAAATGGCTTTGTATTGTCATATCTGACACGCACTAACTTTTTATTTCCTGTTGGCGTGCACAAAAAAGCACCACTACTGATCTTTTTAAATGACGCTGTACATGAAACAACTTTGTTAAAAAATAATTGAGAACTAAACTTATCGTTCTCTTTAATTTTTGTTAATTTGTTCATAAATTTTTTTTTTTAAATTTGTGTTATGTAAATCTATTTTATTATGTAACACAAAATTATACATAAAGAAATATTTAATTTGAGGGGAAAAAGAATATTTTAAAGATCGTGTATATTTGCGATTATGAAAACTTTTATTTTAAATTATTTACTGTCGTATGTTTGATGTCTACTTCTCTAACATGCGTTCCTATCATTAGATCAGTGATTCTCTATTATATCTAGGTGGCTTGCCATCTAACTTCGTTCCCCTTAACAAGGGATACTGACTGTGTCAGTAAATTAATAGTTTTCTCTGAACCTTGTAAAGGACTTGGCTAAAAGTATGTCAAGTATTTTAGTGGAATTTGATACATTTTATGAATATTTTAACATTAGGATATATAAATTGTTTATTTAAACTTGGGACTTTGCCTACACATTTGTCAAAACATTAAATGATAATTTTATGATAAGTTTAAAGACTAAGCTATTTCCATCTCTCATAAAAATGCTCAAGACCATAGTAAAACATTCCAATTAGAGAGGCAGGGCTTCTGAACACAGGGGAGGTCAAAGTAGAACGACTGGTAACTATCCGTGGACATTACAGACAAACGTTCTTTACTATTATTTATTATTCGTTACTGTTCCTTATTGCTTTCTACGTTCTTGTATTAACTGTCTTTTTATCTAAGACTCTCTGTACGCCAGCTAAGCACACTTGCTGCCATGCCACCTAATTTACATATCATAAACAAATATAAAGTAAATTGGCATTATACAATTCTTTGTAAATGACATGTGTTGAAAAGTTGTTATATATGAATATTTATATTTTGTCATTTCCACTGTGGACTTTATTTTACTAGAAGAAATTAATGGTTAGAATCGGGTGAGGGAGGTAAGGACTACACCATAATCTAACGACACAAGGGAGGTAAGGACTACACCATAATCTAACGTCACAAGCGAGGTAAGGACTACACCATAATCTAACGACACAAGGGAGGTAAGAACTACACCATGATCTTACGACACAAGGGAGGTAAGGACTACACCATAATCTAACGACACAAGGGAGGTAAGGACTACACCATAATCTAACGACACAAGGGAGGTAAGGACTACACCCTAATCTAACGTCACAAGGGAGATAAAGACTACACCATAATCTAACGACACAAGGGAGGTAAGGACTACACCATGATCTAACGACACAAGGGAGGTAAGGACTACACCATAATATAACGACACGGAGTAAAATACACAATGGCTACGTCACTGATTTACGTCATGCATGATACTTCAGTTGGGTACTGTCTGCTGGTGATGCCGGCTGTAATTTGAATCTCGGAGACTCGAACAATTCACTCTCTTTTCGAAAGCCGAAAGCGCATGCCACACGACCCCAGTTCAATTTATACAATCATATTAGACCGACATCTTGCCAGCAGGTTGTTAACTATTTAATCTAATGATAATAATTATTATTATTTCAGAAGTTATTTAGTGTGGTACCACAGTTTGGTTTTATCCGTTGCCATTTTGTCGGGTCTTGTCACAGACACATGCCCAGAGAAAAGATTACAAAACATGAATCTTGTTTTACTTAGAAAGATATAAAACGTCCGTCCTATTTTGTATGATTACAATACTACCCCATCTCACTTTACTCTAAATGGGAGAATGTAAAAATAATTTCACTAACATCCATTGTGTTACACAGCAAACTGGCTGGTTAGTTATAAAGTTAGTTATAACGTGGTCGAGAGGAAATGAAAGAATTACTGAGTATAAAAAAAGAATATATATAAATAGTTGTAATAACATAAAGTGTGATAGGAGAGTAAACAGTTGTAATAACATAAAGTGTGATAGGAGAGTAAACAGTTGTAATAACAGAAAGTGTGATAGGAGAGTAAACAGTTGTAATAACAGAAAGTGTGATAGGAGAGTAAACAGTTTTAATAACAGAAAGTGTGATAGGAGAGTAAACAGTTGTAATAACAGAAAGTGTGATAGGAGAGTAAACAGTTGTAATTATATGTGTTACAGGAGAGTAAACAGTTGTAATTACATAAAGTGTAATAGGAGAGTAAACAGTTGTAATAACATGTGTGATAGGAGAGTAAACAGTTGTAATAACATAAAGTGTGATCGGAGAGTAAACAGTTGTAATAAAATAAATTGTGATAGGAGAGTAAACAGTTGTAATAACATAAAGTGTGATAGGAGATTAAACAGTTGTAATAACATAAAGTGTGATAGGTGAGTAAACAGTTGTAATAACATAAAGTGTGATAGGAGAGTAAACAGTTGTAATAACATAAAGTGTGATAGGAGAGTAAACAGTTGTAATAACAGAAAGTGTGATAGGACAGTAAACAGTTGTAATAACAGAAAGTGTGATAGGAGAGTAAACAGTTGTAATAACATAAAGTGCGATAGGACAGTAAACAGTTGTAATAACATGTGTGATAGGACAGTAAACAGTTGTAATAATATAAAGTGTGATAGGAGAGTAAACAGTTGTAATAACATAAATGTGAATCATATAAATCAATAAATCAGTGGACGTTTATTAAAGTTTCCCGCTGTCCAGTCAATATCAGCTCACATGTAGCTGCGCATCCGGTCAAAACAGCGACAGTCAAAACAGCGACGATCATAACAGCGACTTCAAAACAGCGACTGTGTCAAAACAGCGATGGTCAAAATAGCGACTGTATCAAAACAGCGACTGTATCAAAACAGCGACTGTATCAAAATAGCGACTTTTTTCTTTTGCTTGTGATAATGCAGATTTTTTGTAGAGAAGGGACAATATAAAATTTAAAATAATCAACTGGAGGTATGTATAAATAAATGTTGGTGTGGTGTTTTAAGGAGTGTATACACAGTTTCGGGGCACATTTTAAAAGAAAATCAAAAATAAAATTATATCTGTTTTTACTTTAGTCATATGTATTATGCAGAAATCTCGATAGAGACTAGCAAACATAGATTCAATCGATTTAATAAGGGGGTTTGTGGTGGGAGGGGCAGAGACAGTTTGACTACAGAACTTTTTGATCCTCGGATGTTTCGACCCTCGTTTTTACTTCGCAAATAATTGTTTTTTTTTCTTCTAGTTTTTAAAAATAAAAATAATAGGGTTTAATATTAGATCTTTCCAAATCTATCCAACTCCTTCACCACTCCAATCCGATATCATTGGATAATAAAAAGGCAATGTGTTCAGATAATCCTTTTTAAGGTACCTACATTCTTTCAGCCAACAATCTCTTTGTTTACCTTCTCCATAACAGGCGGTCCGTGGTCGCCACTTTGTCTAGCCTTCGTAACATGCCATTGTGTAACCATCGGACAGTCGACCACGTGCCGTTTCGACAAGGGGGCTTTAATTTTT
>MUZC01000899.1:91643-101766 GCA_002072015.1 Radix auricularia
ATATATATATATATATATATATATATAAATTATATGTATGTGTGTGTAGAGAATAGTAACGGACTAGATGTTAAATACAATTTTTTTCACCAAAAAAAAAAACAATCAGTATGGCTAGATATTTACTACATTAAAATCTCATAAAACTTTTATTGTATGGTAAGATAATTAATTTTGAGCGAATAATATTTAATTTGTAAAAAACAACATTTTCAATGCATTACAATTTTTCTATGAGCTATTCTATATTATTTCTGTAAATAAAAGTCAAGTTAAATATTGTTTGTTTTCACACAGATAACATACACATTATTATGTTCATGTCTTTATCTTCCTCTCACTCTCTCTTTCTTTCTCTCTCTCTCTTTTATAATATTTCTCTAAGCATCTGTCTTACTCTCTCTCTCTCTCGCTCTTTCATTATCTATCTCTCTCTCTCTTATGTCTCTTTCTCTCTCTCTCTTTCTGTCTATATCTCTATCGTCCTCTTTCTCTCATTTGGTCTATTTTAAGTCAAATAGATAATCAACTAAACATATATTTAAGATTTGCATCTGATTTTCTTAACATTTTGATTTACATATTATAATGAGATTTCTAGTCGTATACTTTTAATGTTTTACAACTAAATATTGACAATGGATGATACAATATACTATAAATGTATTCAGAAACAACGTTTTTAAACATTCAGGAACAACCCTATAGTGTCCCACCATGTCTAGATCATTATATGTGACTAGAACAACCCTGTAGTGTCCCACCATGTCTAGATCATTATATGTGACTAGAACAACCCTGTAGTGTCCCAACATGTCTAGATCATTATATGTGACTAGAACAACCCTGTAGTGTCACAACATGTCTAGATCATTATATGTGACTAGAACAACCCTGTAGTGTCCCACCATGTCTAGATCATTATATGTGACTAGAACAACCCTGTAGTGTCCCACCATGTCTAGATCATTATATGTGACTAGAACAACCCAGTACGTGACACACATCAACCCAGTACGTGGCACACATCAACCCAGTACGTGGCACACATCAACCCAGTACGTGGCACACATCATCTTTTACTTTTATAACAGTTTAACCAAATAGACATTAGCTGTGTTTTTCTTGTTCGCTTACCAAAGTATTTAGACGACATGGACACGGCGTTGTTAAGTAAAGTCATTTCAAGCTGACGTAAAACCATTTTATGTAGCATATTAAATATCTACTTTGGTAGACAAAAAGGCAAGGTTATTATACGATATACAGCAACTATAAGTAATGTTTTAAAGATACATTACATAAACAAGTGAAATGAGAGAGTTGAAAATGGAAACCTAACAATTCATGACATTGTATCCCTCTTTAAAGGGATCGAGATCAAGTGACATAACACTTGAATATAAATAGACATTTTTTTGTCCTAATGGAAAATGACGTACCCATCTTTAATAGTCAACTAAGCATATCTGCTAAAGTTCTTATCAAAATATTATGGTTCTTTTCAATTCTATGTCAACACGATAAAAAAATAAATAGCTCGATATATTTATTAAAATTAAATGCTTTCTTTATTTTAAGTCTATATAAACACTTTGTAATTAACACTTAGTCTTTAATATAAAGAGTAATAAAATTGTAATTTAAAAAAAACATTTAAATAATACAGATTTTTATTTAATTATTTGTCCAAAGTAAGTTTAGTTAAGAAAAAAACCACTTTAATGTTTTTCGTTAATACAACACTAGTGGTGCTTTGTGGCGCATTACTAACCGGAAAAACAATGCCCTTTGTCAATTTTATCAACATAAAATAATGTGCAATAATAATTTATCTTAAATTTGTAAATTGTATATTAAAATTTCAAAAACCCAGTAAAAAAACTAATTTTGTCACGGTAAATCCTTTATATACGAGACATAACTATAACGATGTTCATTTTATACGAAGCGCAAAACAATCCGAAAATACCAAATTCTAGTTATGTCTCGTAAAATGTGCTTAATATATTGGCACAGATAGATAGTAAATATATATTTTGTATTTTATAAGTAATATCAATGTAGTGCGCACCTTATTGCGTGACCTGGTAAAAGGTCGTTGAACATATTACGCACCTCAACACTTTATCTCAAAAATTAACATGATATAAAGAGATAAATAAAATAATTAAAATTTTAATTATTCAATTACAGTCCATTCGATCGTTTTGAAATGTTGATACATCATTTGACGTAGGTCGGTCGGTAGTAAGTCGGTAGGTCGGTCGGTAGGTCTGTCGGTCGGTCGGTAGCTAGGTCGGTCGGTAGATCGGTCGGTAGGTCTGTCGGTCGGTCGGGAGCTAGGTCTGTCGGTTGGTCGGTCGGTAGGTCGGTCGGTAGGTCGGTCGGTCGGTAGGTCGGTAGGTAGGTCGGTCGGTAGGTCGGTCGGTAGGTCGGTCGGTAGGTCGGTCGGTAGGTCGGTCGGTAGGTCGGTCAGTAGGTCGGTAGGTCGGTAGGTCGGTATGTAGGTCGGTCGGTAGATCGGTCAGTAGGTCGGTCGGTAGGTCGGTTGGTAGGTCGGTCGGTCGGTAGGTCGGTCGGTAGGTCGGTCAGTAGGTCGGTCGGTAGGTCGGTAGGTCAGTAAATCGGTCGGTCGGGCGGTAGGTCGGTAGGTCGGTCGGTCGGTAGGTCGGTAAATCGGTAGGTCGGTCGGTAGGTCGGTAAATCGGTCACACAGCTCATACACCACAAGTTAATATACAGGATTTAAATATACAAAACAGCGGAACACAAATGTCATTTACATGATTTAAAGTACGGAAACTGAGATAACGGCTGATGACCATTAATAACTAGTCATAAATCATTAAGAAGATATATTAAAGTTGAAATTGTATATTAACGAAACAGAACTCTCTGTTTATTTGTTTAGTTTAAATATGACGATTTATTATTTAACGACGGCCTTATCTTTGTGTTTTCAACTATTTATTATTTAACGACGTCCTTATCTTTGTGTTTTCAACTATTTATTATTTAACGACGTCCTTATCTTTGTGTTTTCAACTATTTATTATTTAATGACGCCCTTATCTTTGTGTTTTCAACTATTTATTATTTAACGACGTCCTTATTTTTGTGTTTTCAACTATTGATTATTTAACGACGTCCTTTTTTTGTGTTTTCAACTATTTATTATTTAACGATGTCCTTATCTTTGTGTTTTCAACTATTTTCTTTTAACTATAATTATAGTCAGTAACTACTCTGTCATTTAAAAATACATCATGTTCAAAGTCTAAGACAATTTAGTGTAACGTTGTCATCAGTTCACAGTACTGTGTATATATCTATATATATATATATATATACATTGTGAAGAAATAAAGACCTTATAATAATAATAACATTCACTTTGATTGGATTTATAAAACCTCTATCAATATATCCATGAATATAGAATTTATCTATCAATATATGCATGAATATAGAATATCTCTATCAATATACCCATGAATATAGAATATCTCTATAAATATACCCATGAATATAGAATATCTCTATAAATATATCCATGAATATACCATATTTTTGTGTTTGGTAAAAATTTAATTGTTTTTGCGATGTCATTATATAAGCCAGAATTCCCGCCTCGCATGAGCTGCTTTTATTATACCGTGAAACGATTGTTTTTCCTCAGTTTTTGTTATCAATCAAGATACGTATAATGAAGGAAACAAAAATGTTTAGGTATTGCATACAATTGACAATTTTGTGTTAACTCCGCACCTATAACAATAATACGTTTTAGTTTTAAAATTGTATTTATTCCTTCAATAACAAATAATGTATTTATTCCTTCAATAACAAATAATGTATTTATTCCATCAATAACAAATAATGTATTTATTCCTTCAATAACAAATAATGTATTTATACCTTCAATAACAAATAAAGTATTTATTCGTTCAATAACAAATAATGTATTTATTCCTTCAATAACAAATAATGTATTTATTCCTCCAATAACAAATTATGTATTTATCCCTTCAATAACAAATAATGTATTTATTCCTTCAATAACAAATAATGTATTTTTTTCTTTCAACAACAAATAATGTATTATTCCTCAGTAAAAAAAAATTAAAAAAAATAAAGGGAATCTCTCTAACATAACTGAGGTCTATGAATTGATAATTCGTATTGGAAACTGGTCATTTACATTTTATGAATGGATAAGTCGTATTGGTAACTGGTCATTTACATTCTATGAAGGGATAAGTCGTATTGGGAACTGGTCATTTACATTTTATGAATTGATAAGTCGTATTGGTAACTGGTCATTTACATTCTATGAATTGATAAGTGGTATTGGGAACTGGTCATTTACATTCTATGAATGGATAAGTCGTATTGGGAACTGGTCATTTACATTTTATGAATTGATAAGTCGTATTGGGAACTGGTCATTTACATTCTATGAATTGATAAGTCGTATTGGGAACTGGTCATTTACATTCTATGAAATGATAAGTCGTATTGGGAACTGGTCATTTACATTCTATGAATTGATAAGTCGTATTGGGAACTGGTCATTTACATTCTATGAATTGATAAGTCGTATTGGGAACTGGTCATTTACATTTTAAATTAGATTTGCTCTATCTCTTCATATCAACCCACTTCTGTCTGGTCATGTTGCAGCTTTATGTATTCCAGAAATGGAATACATGTTAAAAAGAGATAAGAGGCTTCATATCAACCTACTTGTGTCTGGTCATCTGGCAGCTTTGTGCATTATATAAATGGAATACATGTTAAGTTAAAAAGAGATAAGAGGCTTTATATAAACCCACTTCTGTCTGGTCATCTGGCAGCTTTTCTGGTCATCTGGCAGCTTGTCTGGTCATCTGGCAGCTTTATGTATTCTAGAAATGGAATACATGTTAAAAGGAGATGAGAGGTAACGATAAAGATAGATTTTCCTGTCTATTTGGTAATAATATAAGAAAATATTTTTTTTATATTTACTTACGAACATATATCTACATGACAGAAGAAGAAATAGTAATTAATACATCATAAATGATTTTTTGAATGTCAAGAACTAGAGAAAAACTTCACATTAAAAAGCCAACTTTATGATATGCCTTTACTTTGTATTTCCTGTAAGTGCGCACTTAAAACACCAGTAATGGTTAATTTATAAGGCCTTGGACGTAAAACAAAATTATTAGTTAGCAATATAAATTAGAAGATCAAAACATATTTTCAAAAACTTTTACTAAATTTTTTTATGTAGTCTTAGAGAAAGGATTATTCTTTTTTTGAATTACGTAATTATTATGTTTTATGAACACGATATTATTCATAGATTTATTTTCAATAGGACGAAATTGGAAAATTTTGAAATTAGTTTTTTTTATAAAAAATTATGTTACCCATGAATTTAATTAAATTAATGTCACATATTAAATGTCTTATTGTTAAACTCATTCACCAAGTGACTCTATTTAGGACTTCTTTATATCTAAGTGGCTTGCCACTGAACATCGTTCCCTTAATTGAGGGATACTGTGCCAAAAAATGTCTAGTTTTCTCTTTATATCTAAGTGGCTTGCCACTGAACTTCGTTCCCTTAATTTAGGGATACAGTGCCAATAAATGTCTAGTTTTCACTTACCAATTTATAAACACTTAGTGAGATTAAAATAAGTTAATTCAACTAGTAATTTTTTCATTAATAATAAATTTAAATGTTGGATGACAATTATAAAATTACACAAAATTTATTTTTATTTAACCTTCACTTTTGTTTACACAATTTATTAAATACTTTATTACAATTGTATGATTGATTAAACACTAAGCTTGTTAGACTCCTCATAAAACTCCTCAAGACCATGGCTAAAACATTTATAAAAATCGCATCTCATTAATTTATATTTGATGCAGACATAACTGAAAAGTTTTTATACATATCTTAATAAAAGAGACCAGATTGTAAACATTTTATAACAACTGTCACATTCTAATTCCGTGTAAAAATAAAGCCTTGATTATACTTGATAGTGTTTATTTTTGAAAGTATAGTTTGTACAATGTTTCTAGTGTATTTTTTAGTTGTTGTATGATGTGATACTAATAACAAATTAGGGAATGTTATTGTTCTTGAAAAAGATTTTGGGTATGACAAACATTTAAATTTGTGAAACTTCAAGATAACCAGTACGGGTGTGTACCATGTTACAAGTTACTAGTAACTAGTATTTATTTGATGTATCTTATCTTATCTTATCTTATCTGTTACAGGCGCTCCTTCTAAACAGAAGGTTAATGCGTCCTACATTTATCTATTGTTTTGAATAATTGCATAACAGTGGGATGGGAGGTAGGTAATAATGGATAGAAATAAGCCAGAAAACTATGATATCAACAATATGTAAACTTTTCGCAATCAGCTGATGTTACCGTCTTGACGATAATTTGTCAGTTTTCAAGATGAAAACGTAAACATAATTCACGATAAACTAATTAAATAAAATAATGTTTAAAAAACTCATACATATATGTGTATTTTATACAAGGCCGGACCACTGCTTTGCTAGGCGGTAAACACAACAAAACAAAAACATAACTTTATGAGGGGGTGGGGTTTCATCTTCTTGTTAGAAAAATTAGTGATGAATATAAAGACAGGACGAAGTTAAGACAACGAGACAGTGACCGTCTTTATAATAATATAATGTAACGGTTTGACATAAAATGGGAAACATGATAAAGTTTTAATGATGCTTATCAAATTTTGTTTTCCTGCTTTAATACCACGTGACTTTCTTTCAAATTACATCCTACAGGTGCAGGTTCATAATTTATTTTCACATGAAACGAGACACAAAAACAATGTATCAAAATACACCACAAATATTTTAAAAACAAAAGTTAACAGCTTACACGAACACAGCATACACACACTAACTTACACACAAACACACAAACACAGACACACACACACACTCATACTTATATACACACAATACGAAATATCAACATACAAACATAATGACATAAAATAAACCACAGCTCTTTTTACGTCATTTACTTTTCACCAAAAATTATAATCTCAAAAAAATTCACGTCATAATGTTCACCACCCACCCCACATAGCGTACACAGATATACTGACGTCATAATGTTCACCACCCCACCCCACATAGCGTACATAGATAAACTGACGTCATAATGATCACCACCCATCCCAACATAGCGTACACAGATATACTGACGTCATAATGTTCACCACCCCACCCCGCATAGCGTACACAGATATACTGACGTCATAATGCTCACCACCCTCACCCCAACCCACATAGCGTACACAGATATACTGACGTCATAATGTTCACCACCCTCACCCAACCCCACATAGCGTACACAGATATACTGAAGTCATAATGTTCACCACCCCCACCCCACATAGCGTACACAGATATACTGACGTCATAATGTTCACCACCCCACCCCACATAGCGTACACTGATATACTGACGTCATAATGTTCACCAATCCACCCCACATAGCGTACACAGATATACTGACGTCATAATGTTCACCACCCACCCCACATAGCGTACACAGATATACTGACGTCATAATGTTCACCACCCACCCCACATAGCGTACACAGATATACTGACGTCATTATGTTCACCACCCACCCCACCCCATATAGCGTACACAGATATACTGACGTCATAATTTTCACCACCCACCCCACCCCACATAGCGTACACAGATATACTGACGTCATAATGTTCACCACCCACCCCACCCCACATTGTGTACACAGATATACTGACGTCATAATGTTCACCAACAACCCCACATAGCGTATACAGATATACTGACGTCTTAATGTTCACCACCCCACCCCACATAGCGTACACAGATATACTGACGTCATAATGTTCACCACCCACCCATAATAGCGTACACAGATATACTGACGTCATAATGTTCACCACTAACCATAATAGCGTACACAGATATACTGACGTCATAATGTTCACAACCCACCCCACATAGCGTACACAGATATACTGACGTCATAATGTTCACCACCCACCCCACCCCATATGGCGTACACAGATATACTGACGTCATAATTTTCACCACCCACCCCACCCCACATAGCGTACACAGATATACTGACGTCAAAATGTTCACCAACCACCCCACATAGCGTATACAGATATACTGACGTCTTAATGTTCACCATCCCACCGCACATAGCGTACACAGATATACTGACGTTATAATGTTAAACACCCCACCCAACATAGCGTACACAGATATACTGACGTCATAATGTTACCACCCCACCCCACCCCACATAGCGTACACCGATATACTGACGTCATAATGTTCACCACCCCACCCCACATAGCGTACACAGATATACTGACGTCATAATGTTCACCACCCCACCCCACTTAGCGTACACAGATATACTGACGTCATAATGTTCACCACCCACCCCCCATAGCGTACACAGATATACTGACGTCATAATGTTCACCACCCTCACCCCACCCCACATAGCATACACATATATACTGACGTCATAATGTTCACCACCCCCACCCCACATAGCGTACACAGATATACTGACGTCATAATGTTCACCACCCACCCAACATAGCGTACACAGATATACTGACGTCATAATGTTCACCACCCCACCCCACATAGCGTACACTGATACACTGACGTCATAATGTTCACCACTCCACCCCACATAGCGTACACAGATATACTGACGTCATAATGTTCACCACCCACCCCACATAGCGTACACAGATATACTGACGTCATAATGTTAATCATCTTACCCCACATAGCGTACACAGATATACTGACGTCATAAGGTTAACCACCCCACCCCACATAGCGTACACAGATATACTGATGTCATAATGTTCACCACCCCACCCCACATAGCGTACACTGATATACTGACGTCATAATGTTCACCACCCCACCCCACATAGCGTACACAGATATACTGACGTCATAATGTTCACCACCCCATACCCACATAGCGTACACAGATATACTGACGTCATAATGTTCACCACCCACCCCACATAGCGTACACAGATATACTGACGTCATAATGTTCACAACCCCACCCCACATAGCGTACACGGATATACTGACGTCATAATGTTCACAACCCCACCCCTCATAGCGTACACAGATATACTGACGTCATAATGTTCACCACCCCACCCCACATAACGTACACAGATATACTGACGTCATAATGTTCACCACCCCACCCCACATAGCGTACACAGATATACTGACGTCATAATGTTCACCACCCACCCCACATAGCGTACACAGATATACTGACTTCATAATGTTCACCACCCCACCCCACATAGCGTACACTGATATACTGACGTCATAATGTTCACAACCCACCCCACATAGCGTACACAGATGTACTGACGTCATAATGTTCACCACCCCACCCCACATAGCGTACACAGATATACTGACGTCATAATGTTCACCGTCCCACCCCACATAGCGTACACTGATATACTGACGTCATAATGTTCACCACCCCACCCCACATAGCGTATGCAGATATACTGACGTCATAATGTTCACCACCCCACACCACCCCTCATAGCGTACACTGATATACTGACGTCATAATGTTCACCACCCACACCACATAAAGTACACAGATATACCGACGTCATAATGTTCACCACCCCACCCCACATAGAGTACACTGATATAATGACGTCATAATGTTCACCACCCCACCCCACATAGCGTACACAGATATACTGACGTCATAATGTTCACCACCCACCCCACATAGCGTACACAGATATACTGACGTCATAATGTTTACCACCCACCCCACATAGCGTACACAGATATACTGACGTCATAATGTTCACCACCCATCCCACATAGCGTACACAGATATACTGACGTCATAATGTTCACCACCCACCACACATAGCGTGCACAGATATACTGACTTCATAATGTTCACCACCCCACACCACCCCACATAGCGTACACTGATATACTGACGTCATAATGTTCACCACCC
>MUZC01000899.1:102103-123374 GCA_002072015.1 Radix auricularia
CCCCACCCCACATAGCGTACACAGATATACTGACGTCATAATGTTCACCACCCCACCCCACATAGCGTACACAGATATGCTGACGTCATAATGTTCACCACCCTCACCCCACCCCACATAGCGTACACAGATATACTGATGTCATAATGTTCACCACCCACCCCACATAGCGTACACAGATCACAATGAGCATTTTGGAATTTTTAATTTTAAAAAATAAATAATATTTAAATGCTTAGTGAAATAAACTCAATTTTCATATTTAAATGTAAACACTTTTAATAATAATTGTAAGTAGATACGACGCAAGGCCTAGCACACGCCGCAGACTTGCTCGCAGATAGTGCAAAGAATGTGAGGAAAGAACGGACACAAACAACTTACTTATTTAACTATCCCTTTACCCACGCTGGGTCGTTGTGGCACCATTTTGAGCTGCGCACTAACTCATGCCAAGTGTCACGATTCTTAGCTGCCTTCTGGGAATCGCTAAATGAAAGGCTGGTCCACTCTTTGATGTTGTCCTTCCACCTCTTCCTTAGTCTGCCTCTTTTCCTTCTTCCCTGGACTGTGCCTTGCAATATCGTTTTTGAGAGACCTCCAGATCTTGACACGTGTCCGTACC
The DNA here is from genome assembly GCA_002072015.1 of Radix auricularia. Lineage (NCBI taxonomy): Eukaryota > Metazoa > Mollusca > Gastropoda > Lymnaeidae > Radix > Radix auricularia. The sequence goes on from MUZC01000899.1 coordinate 102,729, forward strand.
ATCGTTGTTTCCTCTTTTTAATTGAGGTGAAAAGGCCATCGTAAGGGCCAATGACAGCACTTATTTTGTCGCGGACCGCTTCGTTCGTGATGTGCGCCGTGTAGGAGATGTTTAATACCTTTCGAAAACATCTCATCTCAAGCACACTAATTCTTTTTTGGAGGTCTGCGGTGAGCGTCCAAGCCTCACAACCATAGAGGAAGACTGACATCGCCAGATAGCGCATTAGTCGAATATTTGATCTCAGGGTGAGCTTCTTGCTTTGCCAGATGTTTTTCAGTTTGCTTAGTTCTGCAGTTGTTTGGGCCGTTCTGGCAAGAATTTCTGGTTTTGAGCCTTCATCGGATATTTGAAGGTAGGAACCTCCTCGAATTTTTGACCATGTATCCGTATTTCACTTGTGAAATTCTTATTTGCCATGACCTTGGTCTTTTCTGCATTAATTTCCATGCCATAGGCCTTTCACGTCTTCTCTAGCTTTGCAAGGAATTCTTTTAAATCGTCCTCGCTGCCAGCTAGGCCGTCTATGTCATCGGTGAAGCGTAAGTTAGTTATGATCCTTCCTCCGATGCTGACCGTTCCGACATGGTCTTCGAGCACATCAGTCATAATTCTTTCTAGGAAGAGGTTCAAGAGGATGGTGGAGAGTAAACACCCTTGTCTAACACCAACAGTGGTCCTGAACCAATATTCCAGCTTGCTGTTGTAGAGTACTGCGCTGGATGCTCTGTTGTATAGGTTCTTGTTTACAGTAATGAGGTTGGCGTTAATATTGAACTTTTGCATGGTTGCCCACATTGCTGCATGCCAAACTCTGTCAAACGCCTTTTTGAAGTCTATGAAGACATGAAAGAGGTCCCTCTGGTGTTGCAGATGTTTTTCACAGAGCACTCGCAAGTTGAAGATCTGCTCTATTGTGCTCCTTCCAGCTGTGAAGCATGCTTGTTCTTCTGCAATGATCTGCTCTGCTTGTAGTTTTAGTCTGTTTAGTATTTCCATGAGCATGACTTTGCTGGGGTCAGTAATCAGGTTAATTGTGCGGTAGTTCTGACACAATTGTAGATTACCCTTCTTTGGGAGCGTTATAACCAGCGATTGAGTCCAGGGTGTTGGTCATTCTCCTGTCTGCCAGATCTTGTTGCACATGTTGGTTAAAATGTTTATTACTGGGTCACCTCCTGCCTGAATCAGTTCACCTGGGATGTTGTCTGCTCCAGCCGATTTCCCCTTTTTCAGCTTTCGCACAGCAAGCTCCACCTCATCACGGAGAATGTAATGCCTGTCCATGTTAGATGACGTTGGGCAATTAAGCAATGATTCGTCGCCCTTTGAGTCTTCATTGTAGAGCTCAGAACAGTATTCGGTCCATCTTTTCATCATTTCTTGTTCTTCTGTAATACATTTCTCTAATTTATCTTGAATTGTTGAGATGCGACCTTGCTTGGTGGATGTCAGATCTTTGACAATCTTATAAGCCTTTTTTGAGTTGTTTCTCTGTAGATTATCATCGATGTCTGAGCATTGTTGTTCTATCCAGTTTGTTTTTGCTTTATTTGTTTCTTTCCTGATCTTTTTGTTGATAGTTTTGTATTTGATTACTCCTTCTGCAGTATTCTTTACGTTCTTAAGTTTTCTTCTTTCATCGCACATCTCTAGGATAAAAGTGGAGGCCCATGGTTTTTTATGGCATGTTTTTTGCCAAGTATATCTTTTGCTGTCTCAATTATTGTTATATTGAAGGTATCAGCGATTAGATCTATGACCATATCCTTTTCCGATTCACAAAGTGTGGTCAGCGGAGCAAATTTCCCTCCAATTTTTGCCTTGAACGCATCTGCTATTACCGGATCTTTCAATTTTTCAATTTCGAAGCGTAATCGTGTATTGTTTTGTTTTGCTATCCTTTTCAGGTGTAGATGGAAAGTCATCAGCACCAGGTTATGGTCGCTGCCGATATCCGCTCCAGGGAAGCTTCTAGTATTAGCTGCTTTAATGCATGATTTAAATCGTCTTTTGACCAGTATGTAGTCTATTTGGTTACTATGTTCCCCGCCTGGGCTGTGCCAAGTCCATATTCTGGATTTTTTATGTTGACCAATTGTGTTAGCTAGAAGGAGATTGTTGTATCGTGCGAATTCGAGGAGTCGAAGCCCTCTATCGTTGGTCAGGTCATTGCAAGAGCGTCTGCAAGTATCTGCCCAGTTGTTACATACATCTACTCCAATCTTCGAATTCCAGTCACCTTGGACGACGATAATATCTTTCTTTGGTGTTTGATCCACGATGTCCTGTACTTGGTCATAGAAGGTTTCAATTTCACTATCATCATGGCTGGATGTAGGAGCATATGTCTGTATAATTGTAATATTGAAGGGTGTTGCTTTCAGGCGGATGGTGATGATGCGGCTGGAGACAGGACGACAACCAATGACTGAGTTTGTTGTATTTTTATGGATTAGGAATCCAACTCCATGTTCGTGTCTGTCCTCCCTGCCGCTGAAGTAGATTTTGTGTCTATCTTCTGTTGCGAGTTCACCAAAGCTTTTCCATCGGGTCTCACACAGTCCGATGACATTCCATTGGTATCGTTCAAGTTCGTGGGTCAGTTCTTCCACTTTTCCTGTCACATGTAAGGTTCTTACATTCCATGTGCCAATAATTATGTCTCCTGTTCTTTTGAGGTTGTATGGGGGTGTTGGTTGTGGTGCACCAGTAGTAGATTTTACGTCCCCATCCTGGTGTGCAATGGTAGACGCGGCCCTTGTTATGTCCTTGCTACACAGCATTATATATTTATATTGCATACAATTAAATTGCAAGTGTTAAAATGTAATTAGAAAAAGATTGTATTTGAAGGGGAAAATGTACTTTAATATTCAAAATATTAAAAAACTTTGAAAACTAAATTTTTAATTTTTTAAAAATTAAAGTATATATCAGCTTAATCAAGTTTGTATGCCTAACGGAGTAAGCTACAAGATTATATTTTTGGGTGGCATACCACTTAACTTCGTTCCGTCTGGCAAGGGATACATTTAAATGATTTGGTAGATTAGGCATAGACTTACCTCGATTTATCACAGTTTTAATCGCCTCGAATTTATATATATAGACAATAATCTCCTGTGGGGGTGAGGGGGATGATGATCACTAGTGCTTGGCGAAGGGGGAGCGTAGAAGAAATATAAGAGGCTGAGCTGAGCAAAGCAATTAAGTACACAGCTTGTAGAAAACTCCATGGTAATGATGACATAATACAAAAAGCTCTTAAGAGTGGCAGAACAGTTTTACTGCAATCTTTGCACGAGCTTCTGACCCTCTTCTGGGAACAGGGCTACATTTCCGAAGACCTAAAGGATGCAAATATAGTGACATTATATACGAACAAGGGCGATATAATTAACTGCAATATTTATCGTTGCTTCACACTCCTTATTGTAGTAGGAAAAGGCCTTTGACCGTAACATGCATGCTAACAGGAGAAAATAGTTTAGCATCCTAAATTAATTTTGTATCTCAGTTCGGTTTCCGCGCTGGTTGGTCAACCATAGACATCGTACGAAAGCCTCTTATTTAGTCAGTCGCAACGGGCTATTAAAAATTCTAAAAGAAATCAGTTGTCCCATCACCTACTAGTCATCACCAGGTAGTTGCATGCATGAAAATATGCAGGGAACAGAGCAGGCCAATTGGGCTACGTCAGAAGAATTTCCAGTCAGCAGCGGAGTTAAACAAGGATGTGTACTTGCACCAACACTGTTTGCAGTATTCTTTTCTGTACTGCTTTAATGCGCATTGAAGGATAGGTGTGATGGAATATGGTTACACACAAGAGTTGATGGAGGACATTCCAATTATGCCCGCCTCCGAGCAAAAACTTAATTCGTGAGCTACTCTTTGGGGATAATGCGGCACTGACAGCACACACAGAAACTGGTTTGCAAAGGCTCGTGTCAAGCTTTTCCGACGCCTGCAAAGATTTTGGCCTGAAAATCAGCTTAAACATCATGACACCAGCTGTCCACCTACCATCAATATCGACAACGAAAACATTTAAGTTGTGGACAGCTTCACCTACTTGGTATCCAAAGTCTCCGACACACTGTCCATTGACGACGAAATAAACAGTAGATTTGGCAAGGCAGCTGCCACAATTGCTATACTAAATAAACGGGTCTGGCTAAGCGCCAAGCTAACGGAGAAAACTAAACTGTGTGTCTATCGAACCTGCGTCATCAGTAGGTTGCTATACCGAAGCGAGACATGGACCACTTAAAAATCCAATAAATGCAAATTTAATATAACACACTTGGGGTGCCTGCGTCACAGCCTTGGCATTAAATGGCAGAATAAATTGCCACATTGTGAGGTCCTTATGCGTGCCAATACCCAAAGCATGTTCTCAATCCCTAGTGAAAGAAGATTGTGATGGCCAGGGACATGTAAAAAGAATGAGCTCTGGCCACATTCCCAAGGACCTTCTATACGGAGAACTGGCATAGGGAAAGAGGAAGACAGGCGCCCCCTGTCTGCGATTTAAAAATGTTTGCAAAAAAGGACATAAAAGCAGCCAGAATACACACTAGACTCAAGAATAAGACTGCACAAGCACACGAGGAAATGCACATGAGACCAATGGTGATGCACGATCATCTTGCGATACGGAAGAGTGCTGACAAGATAAATCTAGGGCATGGCGTATTGTATAACCCCTGTTACTGACCAATCACCCCTACCGATCTAAAATAATTAAGTTTGTAAAAACCGTAATGGCAATTGCCTGAATCAAGCGTGGCTGACGGGGCCCCCCTCCCGTTGGAACCCCTGAATAAATTCCTGGATTCACCCTCTTGCGGCGGCCCTGGAGTAGACGATACAACGACTTATCGTAAGTGTAGAGACAAATAAAGACCTATCGTGAGGGTAGAATCAAATAAAGACCTATCATCAAGTTAGAAACAAGGACCTATTGTAAGGGTAGAAAAAAAAGACCTATAGTAAGGTTGGAAGCAAACAAGACCTATCATAAGGCTAGAAACAAACAAAGACATATCGTATGGATGGAAACAAATAAAGACCTATTGTAAGGTTAGAAACAAAGAAAGACCTATTGTAATGTTAGAAGCCAAAAAAGACCTATCGTAAGATAGAAACAGATAAAGACCTTTTGTAACTTTAGAAACAAATAAAGACCTATTGTAATGTTAGAAGAAAACAAAGACCTATCGTAAGGATATAAAACAAACAAAGAGTATGTCCTTCCATCCAGAAAAGTGTCAACTGCTAAGAGTAACAAAGAAATTGATTCAAATACATTCCAAATATGTCATTCATGGAAAAGAACTAACCCAAATTAATGATGAAAAATACTTGGGAGTCATAATGAATGAGAAACTATTATGGAATCCCCAATTCAATGAAATTATTCTAAAAATCAAACAAAACCTTAGGTTTTATAAAAAAGAAACTTTTATAAAAGTAATAAAGATATAAAACTAAAATACCACCTCAACCAGGTGAGACCTATACTAGAATATGCATCTTCATTCAACGCTCAGTTACTTGGTCCATGTTACAAACTTACCACTGTGTGTGATTGTATCATGGATATGCAGATTGACAAATAGTTTGATCAGCACACTGGTGACGAAATGCTGATATTGCTCCACTCAAATATTGTGTATAGTTCATGTCCACGTTCTTCTCAAGATGGACGCCTAGTTTTTGTTTACAAAAGTAAGTCATCACGTTAATTTTATTTGCTACATTATTTAAATTAGCCCAAAGTCTACCAAGTACTCTAGTACGAGATCTTTTTTCCTGAAAGTAAATAATGATTATAAGAATGTATTGCGTCATTGTTTTATTATGTACTAGCAGACCCGGTCGTGCGTTGGAACGATCTCAGTAAAAATGACAATTTAAGAATCCTATGAGTGATATGTTTTAAAAACAATTATGCCAGAAACCTACACTGAAGTGCGAAAAAAGTCCAAAGATCATGGCAAACAGATAAATAAAATAATAATTTAAAAGCTTTTAAAAAAACGACTTTAAAGGGCTAGGCTCTAAAATAAGTGCTACTTTGTACTCAAGCTATGTTTCTCAATATAGTGTAAAATTGCTTTAGAGAATTAAATTTTTAACGTGCATTACAAAAAAATTTGGGGCCGCCTACCCGAAGGAATGAATATAAAGAGTTCAGTTTCCTATAGTAATCATTTATAGACTCTTGAATTTTTATAAGACAAAAAAAAACGACATTAAGAGCCCCAGGGCCCATTCACGACAAGATATAAAGCTTAAAACGATCTCAGTAAAAATGACTATTTAAGAATCCAATGCGTGATCTGTTTTAAAAACTACTATGCCAAAAACCTACACGGAAGTGTGCAAAAAAGTCCAAGTTTCCCAGCAAATGGATAAATAAATCTATATATATATATANAAAAAAAACGAAATTAAGGGGCCGGGCTCTAAAATAAGTGATGATTTATTATTTTTTTAATCGCCATTGTACTCAAGCTTTGTTTCTCTATATCGTGTAAAATTGATTGGGGAATTAAATTATTAACGCGCATTACAAAAACATTTCGGTATGCCTGCCCGAGGGAATGGACATTAAGAGTTCAGTTCCTTATAGAAAATATTTATAGACTCTTAAGTTTTTATGTACTAAAATTGGCAAGATCCGTTATTTTCTTAGTAACTTAAACTAACACTAATTTTTGTAAAGGTAATATAAAGGAAAAAACGACATTTAGGGGCCCCTGTGCCCATTCTGCGCAAGATGTCAATTTCAAAAAGCTGTTCATTTTAATTCAGTTTCATCATTCATATATATTCCTATAGATTGTTAAAAATTGAATGGGGAATATATCTTAAGCATATACCAAAAACAGACATTCGGGGCCCCCAGCCCAAAAGTAAATTACATTAGAATTTTAGTGCCCTATAGCATTTTAATATGGGCTACTAAGAATTTGTTAACAAATTTTGGTTAAGATCAATTCTTTTACACAAAACCTAACGCATAAACTTAATTAAAGAAAAGAAAGACATGATGGGGCTCATTTAAAGCCAGATGTAAAGTTGAAAACGATGTTCATTTCAATTTGCATGATAATGGATATATTTGTCGTTGATTAAATATTGAATTGACAAAATCTCTTAAACATTAACAACCCCCTCCCTTTAAAAAAGACTATTGGCACCCCCAGCCCCGAAGAAATGGTCATTAAAAATTCAGGACCTTATAGTATTTTAATATTGGCTATCAAGATTTTTAAAAAAAAAATTAGTTAAGATCCATCAATTTACCAAGTAGCTAGTACTTAACCTAATTTTCTATTGCTCATATAAGCAAAAAATCATGTTAAGCCTGGTCCCTATTGGAACTCAGGACGTGTTAGCGCATTTTCGTATTATGTATCCGTACTTATGTTAGATTTCAGCATTATGTAGTTGTCAGTAATTGTGTTTAGATTTTAGACATATTTTTATAAATTTTCTTGTGTAATGAATATACCTGACACTTTTTTTAATTTAAAAGTCATTTCTTTACATTTTAATTTTTTTTATTTTCTCTTTAATCTAACTACAAGTCACCACAAATGATGTCGTAAAACTCTCTAAACTTTTACACATATTCTAATGACGTCAACTAAAAAAAACTAATTCTTTTGCACGCTTTCGCACCACTCTTCAATGCTTGAAAAACTACATATTCGACTTTTGGCAATGGCGGCCGTTCCCTGCGCTAGTCTTACCTCTCGATTCGAATATTTTTTGGTAGTTTTAACGGGTTTATTTTTAACGGATAGAGTAACTGAGTGTTGATGCACAAATGGCAGGTAAGGACATACAAAACACATATATACCTCATGGGTCTAGGACTTATGGATGCTGAGATCAAGGGTGATGACGGAAGGACGGACGGACAAAACGGATGCAATAGCGCATTCGACTTCTCGAAAATGCGCTAAAAAAGAATATTGTAAAACATTCCTGTAGCAGCATATTATCGCTAGCGCACATTATTTGGCTACAGATATGATATTACTAACTCAAAGACCTGTTACAATCTTTGGGAGTTTCATCAATTCTTCTTTGCACTGTATAATTGCAGAGCAAAAGTTTCTTTATAATATCAGATGTCGGCCTGTGTAGCACGGTTCTCATCATTTAACTTATAGCCGGTACACTAACATCTCTACCAATGCTTGGAATGTTTTCTCCATTAGGTAATCATCAACTATAAATTGTGGGAAGCAAACAAGCCAGATCTATCTCGTGTTGTTGTGTTTGAAAATATTTTTGTCAATATCGATTTTTTATTAATATTTTTATATTTTTATTAGTGATCGAATAGAAGATAAATCATTAACTTTTTATGTCCATGAATTTTTGTCACGTGTTCTTGTAGTCTTGGAGGTTTTATAGGTTTAGGGAATACATAAATCAAATTTGCTAATCATTTTGTATGCTATCACCGCCGCGTTAAAGTTATTTTCCTCCAAATACACCTGTGGTCACCTCCGTCCAAATGGATCACTACAACGTCCACCGGGTATGGTTGGGACTAGGCCTGTCAACGGATACCCGGGACCCGGGTACCCGTTGCCATCAGATTACCCGGGTAGTAAAATTCCGCCCGGGTACCCGTGAAAATGTAACTTTAATGTCTATATTAACGGAGGCCAAACTTTGGCTCCCATTCGGCTTTTTTTCCCCCGAAATAATTTTTCAAATGAAAATGTTTGTTTGAAATAAATGCAGTTAATTATATCTAAGGAGAAATATCTGTCAACGGGAAATGTACTTTGATACATCTTTTTCTCTCAACGTGAAACAGAAATAGCAAACACAAAAAGGTTTTGGCGCTTTAAAAGAATCATACATAGATAAGGAAAATAAAAGTCCTCAGCCAAAAATAATGATGTTAGATATAAAAGCGGCGTTTGTTAGTAAAAGAAAATTCCTTCTGTGACAGTAACTTCGCTTTGAAATACGCCGATTGATACTAGCTAATGTTGTTTATCTACTCCCCCTCTCCTCCCTTCATTCATATAACCCACACCCCCTGCATTCGCTTGTGCTTCTTGTGTGAATTAACACGTGTTGACCTAGAAAAACTGATGTACAAGGTTGTCAGTATTTAAAGTTAATAAATTAATCAGTTACTAACAATTTCAAATGGGTAAGTCGTCGGCCGGGGGGCGGGACTGCATAGAGATGAATGAGGCCGTGTTTGGTATTGTTAATAAAAAAATATCCCTGATCTAAACATTAAAGTTACTTTGAAATACGCCGACATAGGATTTCCGATTGTAGACGTTGTTTATCTCCCCCCTCTCTCCTCCCCTCCCCATTCGATTGAGTTTTGCGTGTTCGTTCCCACGAGATGCCTCATTTTTTTCCAAAAAAAAAAAAATTATACACCAATATTTGTAATTTTTAAAAAGTCAATAAATTAGTTTTTAAGTCTAATAAAATAAATTGACGTTTAGCACATACGGAGGAGGCGATCATACATTTGTGACGAAGGGGGTGTGTGTTTAAAAATGTGACATCACATCAAAACGTGCAACTTAAAATGAAAGTTTCACTTAAAAACTTGAATGTTTACAACTTATTTATTGATGATTAACATTAATTTACACGTGTATCGATTTAATAGAGTTCAACTTCACATTAAATACAAACTTAAGTGACAATAAAGTTATTTCACAAATGCTCATTTTCAAAAAAGAGGTACAGAGCTATTATGGGGGAGGGGGGCGCGGCCGGCTGCAAATCTTTGTTCTAAGGGGGTTCTAAGTTTTTGTGACAATGGAGGGGAGGGGGGTATAAATCAGCCAAAATCACGTGACGTCACTTGTAGACGTCGGTGGTGTAGTTACTGGGAAATAAGGTGCATGGAAGGTGGCTAGGTTGCATAGTATAGCTGTATGATGGTGAAAAGTATGCGATGTTTTGAACGGGTAACCCGGGTACCCGTTCGAAATTTGGACGGGTACCCGGGCAGCATTTTTCAAAAAATTGACAGCCCTAGTTGGGACTACTTTGGTAATCACTGCAGCGCCATGAGGACAAATAGCATATTTCCATTTATATATAATATATACATTTATATACATATAACAATCAAAATGACCTGATGACTGAAAATGTTTTAAATAGAACTGAGTCTATGCGGGGGGGGGGGGTAGAGAATCTTAGCAATTCATTGAAATGTTATCTCTTGTTAAAAAAAGAGATCGAAGTCAAGTGGCGTGCTACTTGGAAAATATGTCACGATCAATCCATTTCATGAAATCCACGACTTCATCAATTAGTCAAAAATACACAAAGATAAATGTATAAATTTTATAGTTTTATTATATGGAAATAATTAGGATAAGTAATGTATTTATCCTTTTCATTAAACATATCTTTACATAATATTTAATTACACGCAATACAAACTGTATGCCATAAACATAAGTAATACTATGTCGGCTAGACTCTTAGATTGTAATTTAACCAAAGTTACAGATACTAATATTATGATCTTCTCATTTTTCAAGCCGCTTAAGTTGTCTCAATTACAATGTCATATTAAGTAGGTCTACAGCGGTGCTTTTTAGTGCGGCGTTCATGAAACATACAATTTGATTGCACGTCATATATAGCAATAGAAAGTCTTTTCATTTGTAAGTGGTCTCTTTTATGTGTATGTGAGTTTTAAAGTTTGAAAATTGTTTCATTTTATTTAAATATATAGACATATATAGATAATATATACGTGTGTATGGCGTATTGTACCTGCCTAGAGGTTAAATAGAAAGATTATCACTCAACTAAAAAAATCAGTACGGATAGACATTTAATACATTAAAATCTCATCAATATTATAGCTGATGTTAAGATAATTAATTTTGAGCGTATAATATTTAATAAACGAAGAGCAGTTTTTCTTAAATTACAATGTTACTATCAGCTATTCAATATTATCTGTGTAAATAAAAGTCTAGTTAAATATTGTGTTTGTTTTCACAAAGATAACGTACACATTATTATGTTCATGTCTAGTTGTGTTTATCTTTCTATTACTCTCTTTTCTGCGCGCTCTCTCTCTTACCCTCTCTCCTTCTCACTCACTGTCTTTCTTTCTTTTTGTCTCTATCTCTCTCACTCTAACATTCTCCCTCTTTCTCTCTCTCTTATTTACTATTACTCTCTCTTTCTCTCTCTTATTCTCTATTACTATCTTTTTTTTCTCTCTCTCTCTTACTGTCTAGATATCTGTACATCTCTCTCACTCTGACAATTATTCATAATTTCATAAGATAAATTGGGTGTTTTATTTCGACCCTTGAGACTTTGGTCTAATATAAAGTAATGCTTTGATACTATGATTTAAAATAAACTCTCCTGGTGTCACCTTATTTGGGATATACTTTATCTCATGACATAGACACAAACGTTACACTACCAAATAGATACAAACGTTTCATTACCAAATAGACACAATCGTTACATTACCAAATAGATACAAAGCAATACATTACTTTATAGATACAAATGATACATTACCAAATAGATACAAATAATTACATTACCAAATAGACACAAACGTTACATTGCCAAATAGATACAAAGAAATACATTACTTTATAGATCCAAATGATACATTACCAAATAGACACAAATAATTACATTGCCAAATAGACACAAATCGTTACATAACCAAATAGATACAAAACAATACATTACTTTATAGATACCAATGGTACATTAGAAAATAGATACACACGTTACAATACTAAATAGATACAAATCATTATATTACCATATAGATACAAATGATAAATTACCAAATAGATACAATCGTTACATTACCAAATAGACACAAACGTTACTTTACAAAGAGAGATAAAAACGTTACAATATCAAATAGACACAAACGATACATTTATAGCAGGTTGTCCAGGTGAGGACAGTGTTATGTGGCACTGCCCATCAGATGTAGCAGGTTGTCCAGGTGAAGACAGTGTTATGTGGCACTGCCCAGCAGATGTAGCAGGTTGTCCAGGTGAGGACAGTGTTATGTGGCACTGCCAAACAGATGTAGCAGGTTGTCCAGGTGAGGACAGTGTTATGTGGCACTGCCCAACAGATGTAGCAGGTTGTCCAGGTGAGGACAGTGTTATGTGGCACTGCCCAACAGATGTAGCAGGTTGTCCAAGTGAGGACAGTGCTATGTGGCACTACCCAGTAGATGTAGCAGGTTGTCCAGGTGAAAACAGTGTTATGTGGCACTGACCAGCAGATGTAGCAGGTTGTCCAGGTGAGGACTGTGTTATGTGACACGGCCAAGCAGATGTAGCAGGTTATCCAGGTGATGACAGTGTTATGTGGCACTGCCCAACAGATGTTGCAGGTTGTCCAGGTGAGGACAGTGTTATTTGGCACTGCCCAGCAGTTGTAGCTGGTTGTCCAGGTGAGGACAGTGTTATGTGGCACTGCCCAGCAAATGTAGCTGGTTGTCCAGGTGAGGACAGTGTTATGTGGCACTGCCAAACAGTTGTAGCTGGTTGTCCAGGTGAGGACAGTGTTATGTGGCACTGCCCAGCAAATGTAGCTGGTTGTCCAGGTGAGGACAGTGTTATGTGGCACTGCCCAGCAGATGTAACAAATTTCCCAGGTCAATGCCTTAAGAGACCAAGTTTTCGCCAAAAGAAAATGTAGGAGAAGAAGACGCTGACGTAGAAACATTTTATGTAAAGTATTAAATATCCACCTTTGTAGACTTCTAAGGAAAGTTTATTATACACTATTCATTATATTCTATTACACAAAGTAACTGAGTTTGATGGAATTTACTGAGGTATTATCTGATGTAGGATGATCTATACATTTCGTTGACATTGTATCCCTATTTAAAGGGATCGAGATCAAGTGAAATAGCACTTGAATAAAATAGACTGTTTGTCTATTCAATTACTGAGACAATGAGGAACAGGTACTCTGAAACAGTAAAGTAAGCAATCATGCTAAATAAAATATATACATTTTATTGTTTGCATTAAACTACAGATAAATCCTATTTTAACATCCAACTTGCCCCTGATATTTTATGTTCCTACACAACTTTTCATTATTCGTTAATGCAAAGAACTACAAAACACAAGTCATTAACATTAAGAGTCTTTTAAATATAAATAACATAAATAAGGAAAGACTATTTATATGTATCTTTACAAATAATCGTCAAAAATAAGTTTGTATTGCCAAAATTGAATTTTATTTTCAAAACAAAAGCACCGGTGCTTAGTGGTGCATCGCTAACGTGACACAATTTCCATTAGCATCCTTTTGTAACAAAGAAAGTAAATTGAAATAAGCCCAAAGAGCTTCCAACATTGTTAACATAATCTGTACCAAACTAAAAGTCAAATCAATGGAACCCATCTGTTATAGTACGCACCAATGTGATGAGTTTGTTCATAGAGTATTAAAAAGAATGAGTGTGTGAATCAATAATGAGGAAATATATAAAATATAATTGTAACAATAGTTTATGCTATCTCCGAGCTCCCTTTTAAAATCCAACACTTTTCTCACACATCGGCCATTAGCAATGTCATAACTTGGGCTGTGGGGCTTATTTCCTGAGTGTAAAAAAAATTGACGCCACTCATGATTTTCTAAAGTAGAGGTGACTGCTTTCAGTCAAAAAGTCATGATCTCCTACAGTAGAGCTGACTGCTATCAGTCAACAAGTCATGATCTCCTAGAGTACAGGTGACTGCTATCAGTCAACAAGTCATGATCTCCTAGAGTAGAGGTGACTGCTATCAGTTAAGTCATAATCTCCTAGAGAAGATGTGACTTCTATCAGTCAACATGTCACGATCTCCTAGAGTAGAGGTGACTGCTATCAGTCAACAAGTCATGATCTCCTAGAGTACAAGTTACTGCTTTCAGTCAACAAGTCATGATGTCCTAGAATATAAGTCACTGCTATCAGTCAACAAGTCAAGATCTCCTAGAATATAAGTCACTGCTATCAGTCAACAAGTCATGATCTCCTAGAGTAGAGGTGACTGCTATCAGTCAAGTCATGATCTCCTAGAGTAGAGGTGACTGCTATCAGTCAACAAGTCATGATCTCCTAGAGTAGATGTGCCTGCTATCAGTCAACAAGTCATGATCTCCTAGAGTAGAGGTGACTGCTATTAGTCAAAAAGTCATGATCTCCTAGAGTAGAGGTGACTGCTATCAGTCAACAAGTCAAGGGCGGATCATGCTTCAATTTCAAAATTTACCTCTGATTATATATTTTTTTTTAATTAAAACTTTTAAAATACATATTTATTGTTGAATATAATTTTTATCTTAACTATTAGGCTACATCTTTAGCTGAACTATATAAAACGCCAAGGGGCGTAACAAGTATATACTTTTTCATGATGTCGTTATATTATTGCGTACTGGTTACGTCACTTTGCTCTATTCAAACAATTATTTTGTTCTAGTAAAATGAAGTTCACGGGGGAAATAACAAAATGTTTAGATTTAAAAATAAAATCTGTTGAAAATAATTCAATAACAACGTCGTATATACTGTTAATCTAGTTTATATTTGTTTATAATATGTAAGTTAGGAGGCAGGGTGGTCGAGCGGCATGCGTGCTCAGCTGGCGTACAGAGAGTAACAGGTAAACAATCTAGAGAAGTCAGTTGATACAAGAGTGTAGAAAGTAATAATCCTCTGTAATACAAGTGTGTAGAAAGTAATAATCCTCTGTAATACAAAAGTGTAGAAAGTAATAATCCTCTGTAATACAAAAGTCTAGAAAGCAATAATCCTCTGTAAAGACACGATCAATAAAATATGTACCATTTAAGGAAACAAATTTTATTTTCTGTTAAAATACAATTGTCATGGTGATCATGATACAATTGTCATAGTGATGATAATAAAATTGTCCGAGTGATCATAATACAATTGTCATGGTGATCATAATACAATTGTCATGGTGCTTTAAAATAATTAAATATCTTAAAATCCGCAGCTAGTTTTTGGAAAATTTTAATCTATAAAATGTTTAGCCGAACTTTTTTTTTTTAAACTGATAATCTTTCTATTCAACCTTTAGTCAGTTACAATAGTCTAAACATACGTACATGTTATCTATAAATATAATGAAATGAAACAATTTACCAGTTTTAAAACTCACATATACATAAAAGAGACCACTTACAAATTAAAAGACTTTCTATTGCACGTCATATTAAAGTGTGTGTTCCATGAACGCCGCACTAAAAAGCACCGCTGTAGACCTCCCTAAATATAACATTGTAATTGAGACAACTTAAGCAGCATAAAAAATGAGAAGATAATAATATTTTTATATGTAACTTTGGTTAAATTACAATCTAACAGTAGACAAGGTATTACTTATTTTATGGCATACACTTTGTATTGCGTGTAATTAAATATTTTGGATAGAAATTTTTAATGTAGAACAAAACTACATTACTTATCCCAGTCATTTCCATATAATAAAACTATAAAATATATACATTTATCTTTATGCATTGCTTTGACAAATTGACAAAGCCGTGGTATTCCGATTCATGGGTCGATCATCACATATTTTCCAAGTGGCACGCCACTTGACTTCGATCTCTTTAACAAGAGATAACATTTCAATGAATTGCTAAGATTATCCAGCATTGACTAAGTTCTATTTAAAACATTTTAAGTCAGCATGTCATTTTGTTTGTTATATAGAAATGTAATGTTATATAAACATGAAAATATGCTACGTGTCCTTATGGCGTTACGATGATTGTCAATGTCGTCCCAACCTCACCCCGGTGGGGGTTGTAGTGATCCATGTGGACTGAGGTGACCACAGGTGTATTTGGAGGTGACCACAGGTGTATTTGGAGGAACATAAATTGTTACGATGATTGCCAATGTCGTCCCAACCTCACCCCGGTGGGGGTTGTAGTGATCCATGTGGACTGAGGTGACCACAGGTGTATTTGGAGGTGACCACAGGTGTATTTTGAGGAACATAAATTAAACGAGGCGGTGATAGCATAAAAAAAGATTTAGCACATTTTATTCATGTATTCAGTAAACCTATAAAACCTCCAAGGCTACAAGAACACGTGAATAAAATTCATGGACGTAAGAAAGAAAAGGAATTTATCTTATATTCGACCACTAATAGAAAAATTATAAAACAACCGATATGGACCAATTCATGGACGTAAGAAAGAAAAGGAATTTATCTTATATTCGACCACTAATAGAAACAATTATACAACAACCGCTATGGACAAAAATATTTTTAAATACAAAAACACGAGATAGCGCTGACTTGTTTGCTTCTTACAAATTATCGTTAACTATTACCTAATTAGGAAAACATTCCGAACATTGGTGGAGATGTAAGTGTACCGGCTGAAAGTTAAGTAATAAGAACTGTGCTACACAGGCCAACAACTTATATTACTTATATTATAAAGAAACTTTCGTTGTGCAATTATACAGTGCAAAGAAGAATTGATGAAATTACTAAAGATTGTAAAGGCTCATTGTGTGAGTAATGTCTTATCAGTCTATTTTCCTATTTCTCTTCTCGACCATTACTGGCTACTAAAAATTAAGTGATCTCAACAGGAATAAATAGTCTCACTGTAACATACAAAATACACAAACTAATTGTGCAAGGAGACTTAGATGATGTGGGTGAGATCAAGAGACTCAGAGATAAGGTAACAGTGAAGTGGATCCCGTCAGATGATGTGGGTAAGATCGAGAGACTAGGAGATAAGGTAACAGTGAAGTGGATCCCGAGCCACATGAATGTTGACGGTATGAAGAAAGTAGGCAATTTGGGCAAAAACCGGGGCACGGTCCAAAACAAATATCCAGCGGGGAGTTAAGTGAGGCAAAGCAGACCCAGGTGAGGACAGTGTTATGTGGCACTGCCCAGCAGATGTAGCAGGTTGTCCAGGTGCGGACAGTGTTATGTGGCACTGTCCATCAGATGTAGCAGGTTGTCCAGGTGAGGACAGTGTTATGTGGCACTACCCAGCAGTTGTAGCAGGTTGTCCAGGTGAGGACAGTGTTATGTGGCACTGCCCAGCAGATGTAGCAGGTTGTCCAGGTGCGGACAGTGTTATGTGACACTGCCAAGCAGATGTAGCAGGTTGTCCAGGTGAGGACAGTGTTATGTGGCACTGTCCATCAGATGTAGCAGGTTGTCCAGTTGAGGACAGTGTTATGTGGCACTACCCAGCGTATGTAGCAAGTTGTCCAGGTGAGGACAGTGTTATTTGGCACTGCCCAGCGTATGTAGCAAGTTGTCCAGGTGAGGACAGTGTGAAGTGGCACTGCCCAACAGATGTAGCAGGTTGTCCAGGTGAGGACAGTGTTATGTGGCACTTCCCAGCGTATGTAGCAGGTTGTCCAGGTGAGGTCAGTGTTATGTGGCACTGCCCAGCAGATGTAGCACGTTGTCCAGGTGAGGACAGTGTTATGTGGCACTTCCCAGCGTATGTAGCAGGTTGTCCAGGTGAGGACAGTGTTATGTGGCACTTCCCAGCGTATGTAGCAGGCTGTCCAGGTGAGGTCAATGTTATGTGGCACTGCCCAGCAGATGTAGCACGTTGTCCAGGTGAGGACAATGTTATGTGGCACTTCCCAGCGTATATAGCAGGTTGTCCAGGTGAGGTCAGTGTTATGTGGCACTGCCCAGCAGATGTAGCACGTTGTCCAGGTGAGGACAGTGTTATTGGCACTTCCCAGCGTATGTAGCAGGTTGTCCAGGTGAGGACAGTGTTATGCGGCACTTTACAGCGTATGAAGCAGGTTGTCCAGGTCAATGCCTTAAGAAACTAAGTCTCAGGCCAAGAGAAAATGTAGAAGAAGAAGAAGCTGACGTATAACCATGATATGTGACATATTAAATATCATACTCTTGTAGCTAACAATGGCAAGTTTATCAAATATAAATTAGTAATTTTAAGAATTATTCTATAAACAAGGTAACTGAGTTTGATGGAATTGAACTGAGGTTCTATCTCATGTAGGATAATCCACACATTCCATTGATATTGTATCCCTGTTTATAGGTATCGAGATCATGTGAAATAGCACATGAATAAAATTGACTGGTTGTCTGTTCAACTGTTTGTATTAAAATTGCGTCTTGTTGAAACAGTAGAGTAAGCCAACATGCTTAATTATTAATATATATACATTTTATTGTTTGCAATAAACTACAGATAAATTTTAAAATCACATTTGTACCTAGTAATTTATGTTCCTACAAAATTTTTCATTATTCGTTAATTGAAAGAACAACAAAACAAAAGTCATAAACTTTAAGAGTCTTTAAAATATAAATAACATAAAGAAGAAAGCGCACTTACTTGTATTGCTTACAAGTAATCGTCCAAAAAAAGTTTGTATTGCAAAAATTGAATTTTATTCTAAAAACAAAAGCACCAGTGCTTGGTGGTGCATCGCTAACGTGACACAATTTCTATTACCATTATTTTGCCACAAAGAAAGTAAATTGGAATAAACCCAAAGAGCTGATCTACTACATTGATAAGGCTGTGGTTACACTACACGCGAATTCGCTCATCTAGTCGCGCATCTGAAACCTCTTGAAAAACAAATGCAATGACATATAGTGCGTGGTTACACTGGCAGCGTAAAAACGCCAGTATACGCCCGTATACGCGCGAACAATTTGATTTTTTCTAGCGCATCGCGCGAATTGGCTTTCAAAAGTCAACAAAATGGCGGAAATTTGTCCCACTTCGTCTCATTTTATGTGTGTAAATGTAGCCGAGTGGTGGGCTACTGTTGTTTGAGTTTTGTAAAGTACTTGACAATTAACAAACAGGTAAAAAGAAATCCAGGTCGTGAGAACTATAGTTTCTATAATAGTTGATTTATTGTTCTATCTTCTAATGTTGACACAGTAACTGATGTCTAAGTAATTTAACTTTAAGCTAGCAGGTTACACAACATACAGTACTAAAAGTTAGAAAATATCCATGAACTGCACAATTCGCCGAATGAATTTAACTTCTGAAATGGTTTTACTCCAGTAAGGAAAAAAACGACAAAACTGCTACTATTCTGCTAATATTAACACTACAGACTCTTCTGATCAATGTCAAAAACTACACGTCCAGAGCGTGACTAAAGTGTCTCGGCGGTCTAGTTCGAGACAGAATAGAGCAGTAATCACCATTTCTAAATTTTGAAAAGACCGAGATAACAAACAAACCTCGGGGCTGGGTTATTGTTCGAGCACTGTTAGTTGTCACCATACGCCGAAAGCAAGGCGCCAAGCGATGCGTTACGACACCCAAATACATTGTGCCGGGGTGATGAGATGGGGGGGGGAGCAGCTGGGGCGTGGGCCTACGGCCACATAAATAATCATTTAATAAATAAGAATTGGCTTTTATGCATGATTTTCAACATATAAAACAGTAGGTTTCCATTTTAAACTAAAATCATTTTGATTTTTATTATGGATATTGACAAATTAAACTCTGAAGTTCATGAGCCCACACTCCTCTGCTCCTCTCAACAATGTCGTCAAATTGTTATCACAGGAACAGTAGTCTGTAATAATAGTAATATGATTAGGAATTTTGGAAGGAAACTTTGGCTTGAAATTGCAGACGAACCTAATTCTACAAGTAAGTAAGCTACAATTATTATTGTAGATGTTGTTTATTTAATTAGGGAATCAAATAACAAATATTATAAATTAATGAAGCGAAATACTTATTTCACTATTTAAACAATTGTTGTTCCAATTAATGCTATGCAGTTATTTTGTATATTCGTATAAATATATTATATATTATTTATACTATACTTGTAATTTACAAGTAATATTTAATGATATAATTATTTTTAAATTTTTAATATTATATTAAATGTAGCGTTAAATAAATATCCCTTAATATTAATTTCAAAATTAATATTTAAACTGTTTTATAATATTTTAAATTTCCTGGAAAGAAAACAAATTTGAAATTTGTATTAAAATTTAAAACTACACAACAGTGACATCACCCTACAACTCCAGACACTGCAGTGCAGTAAAACTGGGAATAATAATTGTCATGTAAAAGTATTAATACTAGTGATAAAACTATTTTTACTATTCTAATACAACTGTTACTAACTAGTATAAGTAATATTAAAGTCAGTTTACAGAGAAATACAGGTCCAATTAACATTAGACCCTTTTACTTTTACTGTAATATAAGTTCTATAAGTTTTCTAGTATGAAATCATCATATATAATATTAAATTTTAGTATTAGTATTAGTAATAGTTGATATAGTAATTAGTATTAGTATATCAGTATGTTTTTTAAATTACCTATACAGTTATAGTATAAGTCGTAAAAATACAGTTGAAATATTGTACTATTTGTAACAATAACATACTCATACATCTAAATGTAACTGTTGAATAATTTATTCAACTTTTTATCAATTTGGTAATTTTTAAAAAGTTTGTGGTTTAACTTAAACTTTTAGAATTTAAATATACATTGTAGTATAAAAATAATTATCAAGACTAATTTATATATATAT
>MUZC01000899.1:136166-180274 GCA_002072015.1 Radix auricularia
GTTTAGCGAGCTATTTCTAAGAACCAAAGGAATCATGTGGAAAGATATCGTTTTCCTGTTTTGATTCAAGTAAAAAGAAAGTGAGCCTTGCCCGTTAAATTTTTGTAACTGTTAACGACATTTGTTATTCTGGTAGAGTATATAACATGCTTTATTAAAGGGGTTCGAGCATGGTGACAGAAAGCAATCAATCGATCTGAATGGAAGGAAGTGGTTGAGCAGGCCAGGGCCCTACATGGGCTGTAGAGCCACGGATGATAATAATGATGCTATATTAAAGCAGAAATACCAAAATTGATGGGTAATATTGAAATGAATAATATTTTTATTTTTTCTCGACAAACATATCGTTGTTTTTATTAAGAAGGTGTTTGATTTATCACTACCCTAATTTCCAGATGCGTTTACATTCATTTTTAAGGGGAATTTGAAAACAAAACCAAATAAAGTTATTCTTATTGTGCCTACCCCGTAGCGTAGCACGGGTATTTTGCTCGTAAAACTATAGCAGCGCTAATGAAACTACAGATGAATGTAGTAATGATACATAACAGCAGCGCTGATGTATATTATATTTTATTTAGGTGTGATACAGTAATATAAAACTCGATTATTTCAACAAGTACTTGCTGTCCTTTAAAAAATCTAAAAGAATAACTTCTAATCTATTTTTATAGCATATCGCTGTGATAATAATAATAAAATAATAATTTACCTATGGGTAATGTGAAGTAGTGTTCACAAG
Source organism: Radix auricularia (assembly GCA_002072015.1). NCBI lineage: Eukaryota > Metazoa > Mollusca > Gastropoda > Lymnaeidae > Radix > Radix auricularia. Next base: position 136,912 of record MUZC01000899.1, read on the forward strand.
TTTCATTGAGCCACAAATAATGAGTTAGGATTGTTTGGACTATCACAAAGCTCATTTCGCCTTGATGAAACAGAGATCAGTTGAGATTTTTATTTTGGTCTCTCAAATAATGGTTTAGATTTGTCGTACCTTTTTAACGCTCCTCAATCTACTTTTATTTTACTGTTCCTAAATCAGCTAACACAACACACCATAATTATTTTATTACTTTAAATTAATCAAACTCAGATTGTTGAAATAAGATTTATAGTACAGGAATCAGTATCACATCAAAGTGTGGGAATGTGAATGTAGCCAAGAAATTATATTTATTGATACAATCATTCTGTAAAAAAAAATATCCTACACAATATAAACCGGAAAAATGAAAATCACGTTTCAAACCCATCCAAACACTATTCGCTAACATTTCATGAGCCAAGTAAACACTCGAGTAGTGTACTGTAATCTGAGATTGTACAGGTAACATGACCCAAGTAAACACTCGAGTAGTGTACTGTAATCTGAGATTGTACAGGTAACAGGACCCAAGTAAACACTCGAGTAGTGTACTGTAATCTGAGATTGTACAGGTAACATGACCCAAGTAAACACTCGATTAGTGTACTGTAATCTTAGATTGTACAGGTAACATGACCCAAGTAAACACTTGAGTAGTGTACTGTAATCTGAGATTGCACAGGTAACATAACCCTAGTAAACACTCGAGTAATGTACTGTAATCTGTGATTGTACAGGTAACATGACCCAAGTAAACACTCGAGTAGTGTACTGTAATCTGAGATTGTACAGGTAGCATGACCCAAGTAAACACTTGAGTAGTGTACAGTAATCTGGGATTGTACAGGTAACATGACCCAAGTAAACACTCGAGTAGTGTACTGTAATTTAAGATTGTACAGGTAACATGAAACAATTCATGATGTATTTATGAAGCATTTATTGTAATGTTATACACAATAATACACGTCAAAATTTCAAGTATTAAAAAGATTACTTGTAAGACAATTCTATGCACAACACGAAAACACACTTTCCAGTAATGCAATCAATATATAGATCTATACTTTATAAAAAAAATATTATCAATGGTATAAAGATTTGACAATAGTATAAATCTTTTCTTTTCATTTAAAATATAATTGTTTTAGAAAATGTCAAGATTTTAAGAAATAAATGTTCTACATTTAGACAATAATCGAGATTTGTCTATACATAAATATCATTATATTTTATACAACATTCTCTTAAAATTGACAATAATTGTATCAATATCATCTATCCTATGTGCAGTGCATGGACACATCAACATACACCTGTGGCCAGTATTTCATTCTGTCTCTGGCATGTAAAATCTGGTATTTTGTTAAGCCAACTCTTCCATTGTCGACATCTGAACCGACCCTCTTCTACAGTGACTTGAAATAGTATTTTTGTAAGGGTATCATGTCACAGTACATGACCGAACAAAGTCGGCTTGTGTCTCTTACTTGGAGCTTAAATAGTTTCTTAAGGACCCCGCAATGGAGACTTTTCTGTCGAAGACGTGATGTTTGAACTTGGGTTAAAGATAAGAGATCTGGATAATTTTTCTAATACATTTGTTTAAAAATGCCTGCAGCCTGCTTTGCGTTAAAAATGTATTTATTTGTTCAATAACAAAACAATGTATTATTTATTTATTCCTCATTAAAAAAATAAAATAAAGGTAATCTATCTAAGACAACTGAGGTCTATGACAACTGAGGTCTATGACAACTGAGGTCTTTGACAACTGAGGTCTATGACAACTGAGGTCTATGACAACTGATGTCTATAACAACTAAGGTCTATGACAACTGAGGTCTATAACAACTGAGGTCTATGACAACTGAGGTCTATGACAACTGAGGTCTATGACAACTGAGGTCTATGACAACTGAGGTCTATGACAACTGAGGTCTATGACAACTGAGGTCTATGACAACTGAGGTCTATGACAACTGAGGTCTATGACAACTGAGGTCTATGAATGGATAACTCGTATTGGGGTCTGGCCAATTTACATTATAAAATATAATTGTTCTATCTCGTTTTATAAATACCCACTTCTGTCTGGTTATATAAACCCACTTCTGTCTCGTTTTATAAATATCCACTTCTGTCTCGTTATATAAACCCATTTTCGTCACATTATATAAACCCACTTCTGTCTCGTTATATAAACCCACTTCTGTCTCGTTATATAAACCCACTTTTGCATCGTTATATAAACCCACTTCTGTCTCGTTATATAAATCCACTTCTATATCGTTATATAAACCCACTTTTCTCTCGTTGGCTGACAGCTCAAGTGACGAATTTCTGCATTATATAAATGACATACATAATAAAGAGAGAAAAGATGTAAAAATAAAAGTAGTTTCACTTGTCTATTTGGTAATAATATTGGAAAATATTGTTTTCTTTTAATAACATACATGGCAGAAGAAGAAAGAATAATTAATACTGCAGGAATTATTTTTTAATGTCAAGAACTAGAGAAAAACTTCACATTAAAAAGTTGTTTGTTATGTGCATTAACTTTGCATTTCCTATGGGTGTACGCTAAAAAGCACCAGTACTGATCTATTTATTTTGGCCTTGGAAGTAAAACGTAATTAGTTCGCAATAATAATTAGAAGATAAAAAAAATATTTTCAATACAATTTACAAATTTTTAATGTAGTCTACGAGAAAATTTATCACTGCTTTGAATCACGTAATTTTAATGTGTGATGAACATAAAATTATACATAGATATGTTTTCAAAGGATGAAAATGAAAATTTTAAGAATCAATTTTACTTACAGTTATGTAACTCATGAATTTTATACTTTTATTGTCTATTTGTTAAACTTATCCTATATTAATTTGAAGGCGTCTATCTTCTTTATATCTAAGCTCGTGACATTGAACTTCGATCCCTTAATTGAGGGATAATGTGCCAATGAATTGAATGAATGTCTAGTGTAGTTTTCTCTTACCAATTTATAAAGACTGAGTTAGATTTTTTGTGTAAAAATTCATTGAATCAAATCATAAATGTATGTTTAGGGGAATATGAATTTCCCTTAAAATAGTTTTATTTGTAGTAGCTAAGGATATTGTGTTCATTTTGATAGTCATTATCTTAGATACATTTTAGATGGTTCGTGTGAGTAATAGATAGAGGAAGAAAAAGATATAGAAAGAGAAATAAATAGAGAGAGAGAAAGAGAGTTATAGAGAGAGAAAGAGATAGAGAGAGAGAGAAAGAGATAGAGAGAGAAAAAGAGGGTGAGAGAAAAGAGCGAAAGGTATATAGAAAGAGAGAGAAAGACAGAGAAAGAAAGAGGGAGAAAGAGATATTTAGAGATGGAATGATAGAAAAATAAAATTAAGAAAGAGAGATTGAGAGCGTGAGTGAGGGAGATAGGGGGAGAAAGAAAGTAAATGAGAGAGTGAGAGAGAGATGTACAGTAAAAGAGCTAGGGAGTGAAAGTGAGAGTGAAAGAGTGAGCAGAAGAGAGAGAGATTGAAAGAGATGAAGGTAGAAGGAGGGAGTGAAATGGTGAGTGAGAGAAAGTTAAACGTAACAAGACATGAACATAACAATGTGTAAGTTATCTGTGTGAAAACAAACACAATATTTAACTTGACTTTTATTTACACAGATAACATAGAATAACTTATAGCAAAATTGTACCTTAAGAAAAAATGCTCTTCGTTTATTAAATATTAGTCTCTCAAAATTAATTATCTTTACATCCGCTAAAAGTTTGAAGAGATTTTAACTTTTTCAATGTCGAGACGTACTGACATTTTTAGTGATAGTCATAGTTTTCAATCTCTAGTCAGTTACAATACTCTACACACACATTTATATTATCTATATCTTTATCTATCTATATAAAGTCTACATGAAATGAAACAATGTATCAAGGTTAAAAATCAACATCCACATAAAAGACTAAATTTTTAAAAAATTAAAAGACTTTTATGCTATTTATGACGTGCAATCAACTTGTATGTTCCATGAACGCCGCACTGAAAAGCACCGCTGTAGACCTACTTAACATGACATTGTAATTGAGACAACTTAAGCGGCTTGAAAAATGAGAAAATTATAATATTAGTATCTGTAACTTTGGTTAAATTTCAATCTAAGAGTCTAGCCGAAATAGTATTACTTATTTTTATGGCATACACTTAGTATTGCGTGTAACTAAATATTACGTATAAAAATATTTAATGCAATGTAAAAATACAATTTTTATCCTAGTGAAACCCATATAAAAAACTATAAATTTTATACTTTTATCTTTATGTTTTTCTTTGAACAAGTGATGAAATAAATTTGTACCAGTTTTGCCCTGATAATAATATTTTTTCCAAGTGGCACGCCACTTGACTTCGATCTCTTTAACAAGAGATAATATGTCAATTAATTGCTAAGATTCTCCCACCCCCATGATAGACAAAGTTCTATCGAAAACATTCTCAGTCACCAGGTCATTTTGTCGGTATGTATATAACCCATGAGCGCTGCAGTGATCCAGGTGGTCGATTTAGAAAATAAACTTTAAGGAGGCGGTGATAGCTTAAAAAAATAATTCAAAAAAAGTAATAAAATGTAATCTATGTGTTCGGTGAACCTCTCAGACCTAAACAAATTTGACTAAAATTCATAGGCATAATAAAGAAGAAGATTTATGTTATATTCAATCACTAAAAGAAAAGACCAATTTAAATAACAAACATTGACAAAAAACTTTTCAACCACAACAACACGGTGTAGTGATGACTTGTTTGCTTCTTACAATTTAACTTTAATGATTTCAAAATCAGGAAAACGTTCCTAGCATTGGTGGAGAGTTAGTGTACTGGCTATAAGTAAAATTATATGTACTGTGCTACACAAGTCAACATCTGATATTGGTGGAGAGTTAGTGTACTGGCTAGAAGTGAAGTAATATGTACTGTGCTACACAAGTCAACATCTGATATTGGTGGAGAGATAGTGTACTGGCTATAAGTGAAGTTATATGTACTGTGCTACACAAGTCAACATCTGATATTGACAGAAGATATTGTATTAGTAATATCTTATCTGTAGCCATAGATAGTGCTCTAGTAATATCTTATCTGTAGCCAAAGATAGTGCTCCAGTAATATCTTATCTGTAGCCAAAGATAGTGCTCTAGTAATATCTTATCTGTAGCCAAAGATAGTGCTCCAGTAATATCTTATCTGTAGCCAAAGATAGTGCTCCAGTAATATCTTATCTATAGCCAAAGATAGTGCTCCAGTGATATCGTATCTGTAGCCAGTAATAAAAAGTCGCTAGAAGGATGTATCAAAATATTTTTTTTAATGTTTATTCCGGATACATACACAGTACCCTCCATCTTACCTCGTCTAAATCTGGTAGCAAACATTTTAACCGCTAGTCTACTTGAATTGGAAAAAAATGTATTTAAAACGATTATGAGTTTATTAGTTAACTGATTTTGACCACTAGTTGTTGGTTTGTTGAACTAGATACAGGAGTTCATGGCTGATGTCTGTATGAGTTTTTGTAACATTATTTTATTTAAATTTGTTTGATGTGAATTACGTTTTCGTTTCCATTTTGAAAACTGACAAATTTTCGTCAAGACGGTAACATCAGCTGATTGAGAAAAGTTTACATATTGTTGATATCATAGTTTTCTGGCTTATTTCTATCAACTATTCCCTACCCCCACCCCACTGCCACACAACAACCAACACAATCAAAGTTTACATATTGTTGATATCATAGTTTTTTGGCTTATTTCTATCAACTATTCCGACCCTCCACCCCAAGGCCACACAACAACCAACTCAAAGATAAGTTTAGGACGTAATAATCTTCTGTATGGAAGCGTGGTCTGTAACCGATAGGTAAGATAAGATATTATAAATAACATGTTTACTAGTAACATGTAGCATTGTACATAGCCGTAATTGTTACCTTTAAGTTCCAAAAAAATTAAATGTTTGTCATACCCAAAATCTTTTTCAAGAACAATAACATCCCAAGTTTGTTCGGTTACAAGCGAGAACGCTTATCATCATTCCCCTGCCCCACTATGCTGGATGTTCTCTCACTGTTTATTCTTGTTAAATGTTTGTCATACCCAAAATCTTTTTCAAGAACAATAACCCCCCAAGTTTGTTCGGTGACAAGCGAGAGTGCTTATCATCATTCCCCTGCCCCACTATGCTGGATGTTCTCTCACTATTTATTCTTGTTAAATGTACTCATTTATAGTTATTGTTGTTGTTTTTCAATACTTTTTTATTTGCTTCTTAATATAATAACATTAATTTAATTTCATTAAGATAATTTTTTAACTACATTGATAGCCGGATACTATCTAGATCTTTTATAGGGATTTGCCAAATCTGGATAATGGCAAAAATCCAGATATCCAGTATGGATATTTGGGGTACCGGATAAACGGCTTTCCCCTAGTTATTACTATGCGTTATTGTTAAGTATTGAAACACAGAATAGTTATAAGGTTCAGGTCGTGTCTAACATTTCCTAAGCTATTATTAGTATCACATCATACAACAAACTGAAATACACTAGAAACATTGTACAACATGTACTTAGAAAAATAAACAATATCAAGTATAATCAAGGCTTTATTAATCACACGGAATTAAAATGTGACAGTTGTTATAACATGTTTACAATCTGGTGTCTTTTTTATGATCTGTATGAAAGCATTTTAGTTATGTCTGCGTCTAATAAAAATTAATGAGATGAGATTTTTAGAAATGTTTTAGCCATGGTCTTAAGTTGTTTTATGAGGAGCCTAACAAGCTTAGTGTTTAATCAATCATAAAATTATCATAAAGTATTTAATATATTGAGCAAACAAAAGTGAAGATTATTACAGAAATGTTTTTGTTTTTATAAGTTTATATTTGTCATCCAACATTAAAATGTATTATCTTTAAAATAATTAACTAGTTAAATGCATTTTAAAAAATCTAACTCAGTCTTTATAAATTGATAAGAGAAAACAAGATATTTATTGGCACATTATCCTTCAAGTTAAGTGTCAAGACACTTATGTATAGAGTGGGCAGGACTCATGGACATCACAGAACGTGCGTTAGTCAACTAGACGTCAAATAAGTGACAATCTTTAAATTAAATTAATGAGTTACATAAATTTAAATAAAAATGATTCTCAAAAGTTCCGTTTTCGTCCTATTGAAAACATATCTATGTATAATTTCTTGTTCATAAAACATTAAAATTATGTAATTCAAAGCAGTGATTAATTTTCTCGTAGACTACATTAAAAATCATGTTAAGCCTGGTCCCTATTGGAACTCAGGACGTGTTAGCGCATTTTCTTATTATGTATCAGTACTTATGTTAGATATCAGCATTATGTAGTTATCAGTAATTGTGTTTAGATTTTAGACATATTTGTATGAATTTTCTTGTGTAATGAATATACCTGAAAATTTTTTTAATTTAAAAGTCGTTTCTTTACAATTTAAAAATTTTAATTTTCTCTTTAATCTAACTACAAGTGGTTTGTGGTCACTGAAATAGGACTCATAAATGAAACATTCTAAATTGTAATCAACTAATCGCCCAAATACTCCGTCAATTGTTGTTTGATAGTTCGTGGGTGCAAATCTTGGTGAAAGTAGTTGAATGTTGAAGCTTGTTTCGAAAAAGTTTTCAATTTCTGCCTTGGGCCGCTAAGATCTTGATTGAAGTCTCCACAAATGATGACGTAAAACTCTCTAAACTTTTACACATATTCTAATGACGATTTATTGATTTATATGAATGAAATTTATGTTATTACAACTGTTTACTCTCCTATCACACTTTAGGTTAATACAACTGTTTACTCACCTATAACACTTTGGGTTATTACAACTGTTTACTCTCCTATCTCACTTTATGTTATTACTACTGTTTACTCTCCTATCACACTTTATGTTATTACAACTGTTTACTCTCCTATCACACTTTATGTTATTACTACTGTTTACTCTCCTATCACACTCTATGTTATTACAACTGTTTACTCTCCTATCACATTTTATGTTATTACAACTGTTTACTCTCCTATCACACTTTATGTTATTACAACTGTTTACTCTTCTATCACACCGTATGTTATTACAACTGTATACTCTCCTATCACACTTTATGTTATTACAACTGTTTACTCTCCTATCACACTTTATGTTATTACAACTGTTTACTCTCCTATCACACCGTATGTTATTACAACTGTATACTCTCCTATCACACTTTATGTTATTACAACTGTTTACTCTCCTATCAAACTTTATGTTATTACAACTGTTTACTCTCCTATCACATTTTATGTTATTACAACTGTTTACTCTCCTATCATACTTTATGTAATTACAACTGTTTACACTCCTATCACACATTATGTTATTACAACTGTTTACTCTCCTATCACACTTTATGTTATTACAACTGTTTACTCTCCTATCACGCTTTATGTTATTACAACTGTTTACTCTCCTATCACACTTTATGTTATTACAACTGTTTACTCTCCTATCACAATTTATGTTATTAAAACTGTTTACTCTCCTATCACACTTTATGTTATTACAACTGTTTACTCTCCTGTCACACTTTATGTTATTACAACTGTTTACTCTCCTATCACACTTTATGTTCGGCTCTCACACAGTGAGTCATGAGTTCGAATCTCCAAGGTGAAGGTCATTTTTTATATCACCAGCAGACAATAATAAACTGAAGACGTAAGTATTTGACCATAGCTTTATGATTGTTATAAATGATTGAATCTCAAATTTATATGTGAAGATGATGTGAACATTATTATATACGAGGGAAGAAACGTGTTTTATGTTCATCAGTATTATATACGACGTAATCAGTGACGTAGCCATTGTGTATTTTACTCCATGTCGTTAGATTATGGTGTAGACCTTACCTCCATTGTGTCGTTAGATTATGGTGTAGTCCTTACCTCCCTTGTGTCGTTAGATTATGGGGTAGTCCTTACCTCCCTTGTGTCGTTAGGTTTTGGTGTAGTCCTTACCTCCCTTGTGGCTTTAGATAATGGTGTAGTCCTTACCTCCCTTGTGTCGTTAGATTATGATGTAGTCCTTACCTCCCTTGTGACGTTAGATTATGGTGTAGTCCTTACCTCCCTTGTGTCGTTAGATTATGGTGTAGTCCTTACCTCCCTTGTGTCGTTAGATTATGGTGTAGTCCTTACCTCCCTTGAGTCGTTAGATTAAGGTGTAGTCCTTACCTCCCTTGTGTCGTTAGATTATGGTGTAGTCCTTACCTCCCTTGTGTCGTTAGATTATGGTGTAGTCCTTACCTCCCTTGTGTCTTTAGATTATGGTGTAGTCCTTACCTCCCTTGTGTCGTTAGATTATGGTGTAGTCCTTGCCTCCAGTGTGTTGTTAGATTATGGTGTAGTTCTTACCTCCCTTGTGTTGTTAGATTTTGGTGTAGTATAAAACTACCCGCACCGGATTCTAACGATTAAATTATTCTTGTAAATTAAAGTCCACAGTGGAGATGACAAATTATAAACATTCACAAATAAAACTTTTGAACACATCATTAACAAGAAAATAGATACTGCTGTTTTACGTACACTTTTTTTGATATGTAAATTAAGGGCAGGGAGCTCTACTGGCGTACAGAGAGTCATTGGTAACAATTTTAGAGAAGGCAGTTAATACAATTGTTTAGAAAGCAATAACCCTCTGTAATAAAAGAGTGTAGAATGCAATAATCTTCTGTAATACAAGACTATAGAAAGCAATAATCCTCTGTAATAAAAGAGTGTAGAAAGCAATAATCCTCTGAAATACAAGAGTATAGAATGCAATAATAATAATAATATAAAAATTATAATTTATATAGCGCTGTATCCCAGCAAGGAGCCAGGCTCACAGCGCTTTACATGGAAACAAAAATACATATATAAATAAAAAGAAACATTCATAGCATATTAACTACATAAATGACAATACGATATACTTTATACATCAGCTACGCTAATCAATTACAGATATGTGGTTTTATTAATTTTGAAAATAAATTTTAAAAAGATGTGTCTTAAGTGCAGTTTTGAATGACTTAGCAGTTGAAATGCTACGGATATGTAATGGAAAAGAATTCCATTGTTTGGCTGCACAAAAGGAGAATGACTTTTCGCCAAATGTTTTAGTTCTTGTCTTAGGAACACTGAGAATGCGTGTATCTGCAGAGGAGCGTAGCTGACGACTTGGTGAGTAGACTGACAAAAGTTCAGTAAGATATGCAGGGCATGAGTCAGAAAAGAAGTTTGTTCACAGAACGGCCAGTGTGTAATCAATTCTGACTTGTATTGGTAGCCAATGAAGTGAGTAAAGTAGCGGAGTAACATGGTCATGTTTTTTTGCCTTTAGTACTAATCTGGCAGCTGAATTTGGAAATCTCTTTAGTTTTCCAATGCATTGTTTTGGCGCACCTGACAGATGAGAATTGCAGTAATCCATTCGAGCTAGAACAAGAGAACAGGCTAGAGTTTTTGTTGCACTATCTGTTAAATATTGACGGATTGAACTGATCTGACGAATGGCAGTATAGGCAGAGCGACAAATGTGATTGATGAAGTTGTTGGTAGACATGTTGTCAGAAATAATGTAGCCAAGATTCCTAGTCGATGTTGTGAACAGTATATCAGAACTAGCAACCTGAATAGAATTCGGAAGAGTCAAAGTACTGCGGGATTTATTGTTACAGAATAGCAGTGCTTCTGTCTTATTGTCATTCAGTTTGAGCTTGCTTAGAATCATCCAAGACTTTACCTTACCAATGCACTCCTGCATCAATTGGACAGTAAAGCCAATATCTATAATCTTCTGTAATACAAGAGTGTAGAAAGCAATAATCCTCTGTAATAAAAGAGTGTAGAAAGTAATAATCCTCTGTAATACAAGAGTGTAGAAAATAATAATCCTCTGTTTTACAAGAGTGTAGAAAGTAATAATCCTCTGTAATACAATAGTTTAGAATGCAATAATCTTCTGTAATACAAGAGTGTAGAAATCAATAATCCTCTGTAATACAAGAGTGTGGAAAGCAATAATCCTCTGTAAAGAACTGCCGTCTGTGATGTTAAAAAGTCGCTCCCCAGTGTTTGGAATCTTTGCATCTATAATTGGAGATTTAAGATGATATTAAGTTCAGTAAATTGCTGTCAAACTCATTTATGTGAAATAGTTTATATAATTCCAATTTAATTTAAATTAAATATTTTCAAAATAAAAAAAAAAGAAAAACACAAACAAACAAACTCATAAGTATCTTTTATTTACCTGTCTTCTGTTTAAATTTTAAAGAAACGAACAATGAATAATAATTATTTACAGTTGAAGAAAAAAAGTTATATTTTCTGTTTACACTGCTGTTAATAAACTAAATATGTTTAATTTGTATGGAGATGAGTTCCGCACCACAAAGCACCGTTACGAACATATTTAATGTGTCGATATACTTGAGAAAACTTATCTACTGGGAGAAATAACAAATATTTTCATTTACAAAGTCACATTTGAAAATAAAATAAAAAGCTATAAGACCAAAAAAATGTTACTTAAATGTCTCAGGGATCTTTAACTGCTTTAGAAAATAAAATAAATTTTGTAGACAAGTAAAATTAACTAATTAATGCCGGTTTTTTTAATGAGTATTTGTTAAAACAATGAAATTATTTCACCTTTTAATATTAATATAATTTTCTCATTGGTTGGGTTTTGTAGTTCTACTTTGGGATTGTAAATCACAATTCTTTATTATTCAAGTGGCATGCCACCTGATTTCGCTCCCTACAAAAAGGGATAAAATGGCAATGAATACATATTCACACACAAGCATTTAATGGGCTTTATAAATATCTTTAAAAATACTAGAGAGAAATGTTTTTGAGCGAATACAGGCTTATTACTACGTTGTTGTTATTAGAGATGGCCAACCACCAGCTTATTACTACATTGTTGTTATTAGAGATGGCCAACTACCAACTTATTACTACGTTGTTGTTATTAGAGATGGCCAACCTCCAGCTTATTACTACATTGTTGTTATTAGAGATGGCCAACTACCAACTTATTACTACATTGTTGTTATTAGAGATGGCCAACTACCAACTTATTACTACGTTGTTGTTATTAGAGATGGCCAATTACCAACTTATTACTACGTTGTTGTTATTAGAGATGGCCAACCTCCAGCTTATTACTACATTGTTGTTATTAGAGATGGCAAACCTCCAGCTTATTACTACATTATTGTTATTAGAGATGACTAACCAACAGCCTGCCAACATGGAAGATAATACAACCCGCCTTAAAATAATGAAGTTGTATATTTATAGTTAATAAAGGATACACATCACGTGATATAGTTCATATTGATATAGATGGTAATGTTTATTGGGTCTCCAAAACTCATCACTTTTATGATAGTTGTACCAACATGGAACAAATAGAATATACAACAAAAATGTTCTACCGTTGTAAACAGGTCAAATAAGTTAAAGGTCATTTGAATTTAGACGATACTTAAACTAAAAACAAATTATTACCTTATAAAGTTTTTTATATGTAAAACTGCTGATATAGTAAATTTATTATGTGTACCAATAAATCTAGACATATACCTGTCATTAGTCTTTATTAAAATATCAGCATATTTTACTCTTTGAGGTCATTTAAAGACAAATACTTTTTAGATGTAACACGTTGGGGTGATAGGGGTTATCTCTGTCTGTTATAAATGATCAGTTTTATGTCAGAAACAAATGGATAAGTTAGTGTTGTCTGTCTGGGTTGTCTGTCTGTTAGATATGTCTGATTGTTGTCTGTCATGATTGTCTGTCTGTTAGATTTGTCTGATTGTTATAATTGTCTGTCATGATTGGCTGTCTGTTAGATTTGTCGGATTGTTACAGTTGTCTGTCTGTTTATACGAGTTCTATTTCTTTAAAAGCTGTCTATCTGTTTGTGTAATCTGTTTATTGTAAGAGTTGACTGATTTTTAATGTTTTCGTCAGTTTGTAAGATATGTATGATTGTTAGATATTTCTGATGGTTTGTGTTGGCTGTCATTGTGTAAGTGTAGTCCTATTGTGAGTGTTGTCTGTCATTTTGTAAATGTTGTCCTATTGTCAGTGTTGTTTGTCTATAAGAATGGTATTATTGTTAAAATTGTCTTTTTGACAGAGCTGTCTGATTGTGTTTCCTAAATGTTAGAGATAACTGAGTGTAAGTATTGTCTGTGTGTAAAAGTTGTCTGTGTGTAATAATTGTCTGTGTGTAAAAGTTCTGTGAATAAAAGTTGTCTGTGTGTAAAAGTTGTCTGTGTGTAAAAGTTGTATGTGTGTAAAAGTTGTCTGTGTGTAAAAGTTGTCTGTGTGTAATAATTGTCTGTGTGTAAAAGTTGTCTGTGTGTAAAAGTTGTCTGTGTGTAAAAGTTGTCTGTGTGTAAAAGTTGTCTGTGTGTAAAAGTTGTCTGAGTGTAACTGGTGTCTGTTATTAAGTGTTGTGCGTCTGAATGTAGGAGTTGTCTGTTAAATGGTCCTTTAGTTTTTTAATGTTATTTGATTGTTATTGTTGTTTTGCCAGAAAAATTATAATACGTTACTTTTCAGAATTTTTAAATGTATGTGAAACCATTTCCCAAAGTTTGAACTCTTATCTTATCTTAGATATACAGACGCTCCTTCTATGCAGAAGATAATTGCGTCCACAGACCATGAGAGATGATCTGTTGGCAAGTGATGCAGCGGTCACAGGCCACGGCTATAGGGGTTCCACGCATTACCCCAGCCGCCTAACTATTGTCTAGTTAGGTACCCATTCGGAGCTGAGTGACTCGGGGACTCCTCAGGCCGCGAGAACAAATCCTCACCTTCGTGTGGATTCGAACCCGTGACCATCGGTATGACAGTCGAGAGCGCTACCTCTCGAACTCACATATACATAATAGGGAAAGTTTACACATCTAAAGCATTTCTATTGTTATATTTGACGTACAATTAAATTGTGTATCTTATAAACGCCGCACTAAAAAGCACCACAATCGACATATTTAATACAGGGATGTAATTCAGACATCTTTAGTGGCATGATTTAAATAAAAGATAATAAAATTATTTTATTTTACTTTAGTTATATCTTAATCTATACGTTTATGTGACAAAGTATTTTTTAAAATGTATTTCTTATACTTTGTACTACATGTAACTAAATATTGTGGATAGAAATATTTAATTAGAAGAAACAAATACGTTTTCAGAATCATGGGTTATTTTAAAGAAAGAAAACTATAAATTTGATTTATTTGTCTTTGGATATAAAGTTCATATGAAAATAAATAAACAAGTAACACTACGTTATGGTGATATTTAATAGTTAATCCAAGTAACACCCAACTTGACTTCCATCTCTTAGATAAGAGATAACATTTCAATTCTTATAATACGATTCTACTACCACAAAAATGTGTTGCAAATTCCTGAGAAATTTACACAAAAGTGAGAATTTTTTATATACATTTATAGAAAATAGATGCCCGCGGCATAGCATACGCCGCAGATTTGCTCATAAATAGTGCAAAGAAAGTGGAGGGGTCGAAGAGATACAAAAATACATCACGAAGAAATAACAACAACGTGAATGAACTTTGGGACGGGGATAACTGCGACGCATTGTTGATTTGAAAACATGTGCACTGTGGTTAGCCACTTGCCACCCCGCCCCTCCCTAGCTTGCCAACCATAAACTAATTGGCATAACCTGACAAAGGTCATTCGTCAAGCTTATTCCCACTCGTCTTGTGCTTATTATGGTGATCAAAAGATATTGGGAAATGAGAGGGACAAACACAAACATTTTAAAAATTAAAATAAAAGTAATGTCTTAGCTGGGGATTGAGCCTGCGACCTCAGCTTGTTAGGCGAATGTAATAACCACTACACTAATAAATAAATTTTAGTTTGGTGTTCTGAAAGAACACAGTAATTAACTTTAATTCAACAAAATTTAGAGTTTTTGCTATCTTTTCTTGCAATCTGATTGATCGGTGGGGTCAGAGGTCTTGTCCGGCATGGTCGGACCATGCAGAGAATTATATATATATACATATATAGATTGTTGTTATTTGAGATGGTCGGACCATGCAAAGAATTGTATATATATATATATATAGATTGTTGTTATTAGAGATGGTCGGACCATGCAAAGAATTATATATATATACTAGCAATTTACCCGCGCTTTGCTGCGGTGAATTAGGTTTTCAGTTGGCGTTGAAAACCTGCGTTATAACAATACAAAACACAAATTGATTAAAAAATTTAATCTAGATCATGATAGATTTTCTAAATATATTAAATTCACCGTGTTTTCTGTCTGTCTTTCGTGGTCCAGTGGAAAAAANTGCTGGATGTTCTCTTACTATTCATTCTTGTTAAATGTTTGTCATACCCACAATCTTTTTCAAGAACAATAACCCCCCAAGTTTGTTCGGTGACAAGCGAGAGTGCTTATCATCATTCCCCTGCCCCACTGTGCTGGATGTTCTCTTACTATTCATTCTTGTTAAATGTACTCATTTATAGTTATTGTTGTTGTTTTTTTGTTTTGTTGTTTTTAATTTTTTTTTGATTAGCGTCTTAATATAATAACGTCAATTTGATTTCATTAAGAAAATTGTTTAACTACATTGATATCCGGATGCTATCTGGATCTGCCATAGGCATTAGCCAAATCTGGATAGTGGCAAAAATCCAGATATCTAGTATGGATATTTGGTATACCGGATAAACGGCTTTCCCCTAGTTATTACTTTGCTTTATTTTTAAGTAGTGATACAAAGAAAAGTTATACGTTTCAAGTCGTGTCTAACATTTCCTAAGTTATTATTAGTATCACATCATACAACAAAGACAAGTTATACATTTCAAGTCGTGTCTAACATTTCCTAAGCTATTATTAGTATCACATCATACAACAAATTGAAATTCACTACAAACATTGTACAAAATACACTAGAAACATTGTACAAAATACACTAGAAACATTGTGCAAAATACACTAGAAACATTGTGCAAAATACACTAGAAACGATGTACAAAATTCACTACAAACATTGTACAAAATACACTACAAACATTGTACAAAATACACTAGAAACATTGTACAAAATACACTAGAAACATTGTACAAAATACGCTAGAAACATTGTACAAAATGGACTTAGAAAAATAAACAAGATCAAGTATAATCAAGTCTTTATTAATCACACGGATTTAAATGTGACAGTTGTTAGAAAATGTTTACAATCAAATGTCTCTTTTTTAGGATCTGTATAAAACCTTTTTAGTTATGTCTGAATCTAATAAAAATTGATGAGATCTTTAGAAATGTTTTGTCCATGGTTTTTAGTTGTTTTATTAGGAGCCTAACAAGCTTAGTGTTAAATCAGTTATAAAATTATCATAAAGTATTTCATAAATTGATGAGATGAGATCTTTAGAAATATTTTAGCCATGGTCTTAATAAGTTTTATGAGGAGCCTATCAAATTTAGTGTTTCATGAATCATAAAAGTATCATAAAGTATTTTATAAATTGATGAGATGAGATTTTTAGAAATGTTTTAGCCATGGTCTTGAGGAGTTTTATGAGGAGCCTAACAAGCCTAGTGTTTAATCAATCATAAATTATCATAACGTATTTAATATATTGAGCAAATAAATGTGAAGATCATTAAAGAAATCTTTTTGTTTTTATAAATATATATTTGTCAACGAACATTAAAATGTATTATCATTTAAAAATGAACTAGTTGAATGCATTAAAAAAATCATATTAAGCCTGGTCCCTATTGGAATTCAGGATGTGTTAGCGCATTTTCGTATTATGTATCAGTACTTATGTTAGATATCAGAATTATGTAGTTATCAGTAATTGTGTTTAGATTTTAGACATATTTTTATGAATTTTCTTGCGTAATGAATATACCTGACATTTTTTTTATTTAAAAGTCATTTCTTTACATTTTAAAAAAAAATTATTTTCTCGTTAATCCAACTACAAGTCACCACAAATGATGACGTAAAACTCTCTAAACTTTTACACATATTCTAATGACGTCAACTAAAAAAAAAACAACTAATTATTTTGCACCCTTTCGCAACACTCTTCAATACTTGTGGAATTGTGTATTCTACTTCCGGCAATGGCAGCCGTTCCTTGGCTAGTGTTACCTCTCGATTCGAAATATTTTTTGGTAGTTTTAACGGGGTTTTTTAACGGATCGAGTAACTGAGTGTTGATGCACAAATGGCAGGTCAGGACATACAAAAAACATATATACATCATGGGTCTAGGACTTATGGATGCTGTGATCAAGGGTGATGACAGACGGACGGACTGACGGACAAAACGGGTGCAATAGCGATTTCGACATCTCGAAAATGCGCTAAAAATAGCAGCACTACAGAAGGGCATTTTTACGTATCTTTGAGTAATGAACAATAATTTCCATTTTTAGATTCCTGTAGTTTAGTTTTTAAAAGAATTGTCTCTTTATTTCAATAAAAATAATTAAATAATACAAGGTTTTCATTTACTGATAAATTCTCAAATAATCACTAATTTTAAAAAAATAAGTATGTTATTTTTTACAAGTAAACATTCCATCACGTACAAATTATTGAAAGTCAAATAGATAAATTGTTAACGAAGTGCTATTAATTTCCTGTTCTCCCCACTATTCAGTAATATTGATAAGATATTGTATATTAAGTGAATGTTATTTCTTATAGCAAGTTAATAATTTATTAAAACATTAAACATTGGGAAAGTATCAACTAGGGACGAGAGCTTGTTTAAATCCACGTCTTTATCGGGATGGGGGATGGTGGGGGGTAAATACACCTAGCAATGTATTAACATTAAAGGGAAAGAAGACTAGTAGCGTGCTACCACGGGCGGAACAAGATTGGACCTCTGGCTGCAGGTTCGTCGCTAGGGGAGCGGTGGGGGGAGCGCCGCCCCGGGTGACATCAATTTTTTTTTAATTTACATTTTCTCGTTATTGGGCCCTGGAAAACTCGGAGAAATTCCTTAGGTTAAGTCATGAGGGGATGACACCATGAACTACCGCCCCGAGTGAAACCAACTCTAGTGACGCCACTGCCTGGTTGTCATTCCCCATGGGGCCCGGTCCAGATATTTTTATTATACAATTTAATAAGTTTGTGGCGCTTAAATCAGCCGGCACCCCTAGCTTTAGCCCAGTCAGAACCCACCTCTTAATCCACCTAGCGTGCTTTTCATATATTGGGAAAAAAATAGTTAGAGCATGTATGCACAAGATTAAATAACTAATCTTCACTATACATTTATAACAGTAAATAACAGTCAATAATATAAAGTTCTTAGTTAACGCAATTTTAATTTAATGTGAAATATATAATGTATATATATATATATANACTAGATTGTGCCAGGCGCCGTGGCGCCTGCGGCGCCCCCGTTTTTTTGGGCGCCAGCGCCTACGGCGCCAACCTTTTTTTTAAAGACCAACTAACTTGTCCTTTTTTGATAGATTGTGCCGGGCGCCGTGGCGCCTGCGGCGCCCCCTTTTTTTGGGCGCCTACGGCGCCAACCTTTTTTTTAAAGACCAACTAACTTGTCCTTTTTTGATAAATACGAATTATTAAACTTTATGAAATGTACGCAAAGTATTTATTTAATAATAATAATAGGGGTTGTATTTTGCGCACCGTATTTTGCGCACCGATGCACACCAAACAATGACGTCATCCTATTAAATATTTTTACAGTGCTCATCAAAACACGATTTTTCAACTAAACTAACTGCTGTAGACTGTGGTACATCTCTTGCGTTACGCGTTACGTTACAAACATACCCACACCACTGGGCTATGTTATATATTATATTTATTTTGAAATGTTAGGAACATATTAAGGTCGTCTCATTAATCTCGCCACCTAAATTGTCTTATGTACAATGTCATTAAAATATGAATACCGGGGTTTTGTAGTACAGAGTAGCCAGGAAAATACAATTTAAATGACGTCAATTGTGACAATACAAAACAATTTAATATAAGGATTTTCTACATTTCTTTTCAGCATACACTCATTACCTATTATCTTATTCGTATATCCTTACAAGAAAAGTGAGTCACATCAGCAAAGTCATTACAATCACACAAATTACCTTTTGATCCTAGTATTTTACTCTACAAATATAATTAACTCCTTTTTAATCTGGTTTAAATTTTTTGCGTGTAATAAACGCTTGTAAAACATTGTTGGCAATTTTGTTTTGTAATACTACCTCTAAAACATGTATTTTAAGTGTAAGCAACATTAATTTACAAATAAACGGTAACATTTAATAGTACTACACTTTATTTCGTGTAAAAGAAAATATTATTACATTAATATTTATTTAAAATATTTTGCAAACAACAACAGGGTCAAGTCGTTATTTTCAAACAAATATAAAACATTGTTTAAGAAAAAATTACTCGCTGGCGGATATATCGGTAGACCCCTACTTAAAAACATTAACATTTTTAATCATGCTTCTATCATATTTAGTTCAAAGGTTTTATTTTATTATTCATAGTTCTTTCCTAAACTGACCATCTTACAATAGACTGCATACAACGTACAACATTACGTCATCAACTTTTATCTTGTGTCGTCATGTCGGTAAACATGTCCAATAAAACGATAGAGAGAGAAAAATAGCGATAGAGTTACTGAGAAAGAGATATAGAAAGAGAGAAATATTCATAGAGAGAAAGTGATCGAGAGAAAGAGAGCAAGAAAGAAAAAGAGAGGAAAAGATATAGAGAGAAATATAGTTAAAGAGAGGAGAGAAAAATAAAGACTTAAAAACAAAGAGATGGAGATAGAAAGAGGAGAGGAAAAGAGATAGAGAAAAGGAGAGGGAAAAAGATAGAGAGAAAAAGAAGGAGAGAGAAAGAGATAGAGTGAAAGATAAATAATAACATCATTGTTGTAAATCACATATTAGGGAAAACTTTACAAATTTAAAAACTTTCTATCCTGTTCTCTGACGTGCAATTTAATTGAATTTTCGTCATGAACGCCGCACTAAAAAGCACCGCTATGGACCTACTTCATATTAGATTGTAAATGAAACCAGTTTAGAGGAATTATTAATAAGAAGATTATTATCTCTAACTTCGATTAAATGAAATTGCTATTAACCATTCAATTCAACACATCATTACTTATTTGCATTGCTTACACTTTGTATTGCATGTTAATAAATATAATTTATGAAAAACATTATGTTGATTTAAATAATACATACGTAACTGAATTATTTCCAATTTAGAAAACTATAAATTTAAAATTATTATCTTCATGTATTCCTTTGTGTAAGTGAAGAGTAAATTGTGTCCTTACATAGAGCATGTATAATTAACTTATGTAAGTGGCACGCCATTTGACTTCGATCTCTGTAATAAGAGATAACATTTAAAATAATTGCTAGGATTCTCCTACCACTAGTAAATACTGTGTTCGTTATTAAATTAATTTCTTGCAAATTTCTCTCTTTCTTCGATCTTAAATGTTTCAAATAACTATTTACTTGTAAATAACTTAGCATTGACTTTGTTATATCAAAGATTACATACCGAGTGATAATATTATTGTTACTTTAAATAAAAAATTTTAGACTCCTCATAAAAATGTCTAATATCGAACAAAAATATATCTTATTATCTAGACGGATCAATATGTGATAAAAACATAATGACGCCATTTGTTTTATTTTAAGGATGTTAATAACAAGGATAATAGGGACTGAAAAGATTTTGTAAACATTTATAATTCTTAGATACTGTCTCAAGTTTTGGTGTGATCAGTTCTTTGATGTTGTTTATTTACGTGAACACATTTTAACATAATGTTCTAGAGTATTAAGATCCTTTGACACACTTTATGTTATTACAACTGTTTACTCTCCTATAACAAATGTTATTACAACTGTTTACTCTCCTATCACACTTTATTTTATTACAACTGTTTACTCTCCAATCACACTTTAGGTTATTACAACTGTTTACTCTCCAATCACACTTTATGTTATTACAACTGTTTACTCTCCAATCACACTTTATTTTATTGCAACTGTTTACTCTCCAATCACACATGTTATTACAACTGTTTACTCTCCTATCACACTTTATGTTATTATAACTGTTTATATATATTCTTTTATTATACTTACAATTATTTCATTTCCTGTTGACCACTTTTTAACTAACTGTATAACTAACTGTATAACTAACTTAATAACTAACTTTATAACTAACTTTATAATTAACTTTATAACTAATTTTATAACCAACTTTATAACTAACTTTATAACTAACTTTATAACTAACTTTATAACCAACTTTATAACTAACCAGCCAGTTTGCTGTGTAACACAATAGATGATAGTGAAATTACTTTTACATTCTCCTATGAAGAGTATAGTGAGATGGGGTAGTATTATAATAATACAAAATAGGACGGACGTTTTATATCAATTTCTAAGTAAAACAAGATTCATGTTTTGTAATCTTTTCTCTGGGCATGTGTCTGTGGCAAGATCCGACACAATGGCCACGGATAAAACCAAACTGTGGTACCACACTATATAAGTTCTGAAATAAAAATAAATAATATCATTATTTTATATAGTTAACAACCTGCCAGTGGCGGATTTAGCTTTGTCTGCGTGGGAGGGGGGCGAGGAGAAATTCAGGGGGCGCCGAATTTTACTCAAAAACAGATTTTTTGGTAAATACTAGGGCTGTTCACGATTAATTTAAATTTAATTGTTAACTTTTAAAAAATTAACGATTAATTAATCGTTAATTTCGATGAAAGACATAAATTTACTTAATGATGTCATAAGTAACATTTATTTAACGTTCTGATAAAAATCTAAATAACACTGGAATGTCTTCTTCATACATCAACTTTTCACCAACTACCCAAAAGTGTGTTCACATTAATTGGTTCAAGGGATTAGCGGGTCTAATTGACAATATAACCAGCAGAACTGAACAATCATTGACATGAAACTAATGTAAGTGGTATGCTCAAATTGGTCTTGGCAAGGAATGATATTATCAGATATTGGTGTTCATTAACTTTCCACCATTATACTGGATTAATGGATTCAAGAACGTTCATCTTCATTTTGTAACGCAGTAATTTATCAGAAGAGCTGACGTCATTTCTGTCTCTTAGTCAAACGCCATTACTGCCATTAGCTTCATACGCTTTTCATTTGGTTTGGTAAGTAGACAAATTTTATCAACATTGTGAACATTCCCGTCAGTCAATATTTTAAAACGAAAATGTACATGTCATCTTCAGGAAATTCATTATTTATCAGGCACCATTTTTAAAAATATTTATATATACTTTTTTTTTTCTTCCAAAAATTTGTAAGTTATGTGTCAATTAATCGTTAAAAATAATTTAATCTTTAAACATTTTTAATTATTACTCGAGAAATTAATCATTAATTTCTGCAGCCCTAGAAATAATAATTATGAGCCTACTAATTTTGTAAATTTTCCAAATCATCGAACAAAACAAACAGAAGAAACAATATAAACAGAAATGTTTTCAAAATAGTGACGTTTATTTATTTCAATAGTATATTTTTTAAAGAAAAAAACTTAGTTTATGTGAATTTGTATAGAGCCTTGAGTCTTATTTAAATTCCTCTTTACGTGAACCTAAACAATTTATCGTTGATTCAAAGTCAAAGTTCTCACGTTCATTTAAAATTATTGTTAATCCAGACAGGTGCTCGTTTTTCATTTTTGAGCGCAAATAATTTTGATGATTTACAATCATTGTTACCAAGAAGATTCAAGTAAATTTGTATAGAGTATTGACAAATTAGGGAGTCCTAGTGCCATTTATTTTTCAATTAAGAATAGTAGAAAGTCTTTAAGTTGTAGCTCACTACTTGTAGATAGTGATAAACGTTGTGATGGACGTAGTGATGGGTGTTAAGATAGACCTTTTGATGGACTGTGTTATGCATACAAATCTTTGAAGGTATACTATTCAACGATTGCTTTTTCAGGGTTAATATGTTTATAAATTTTGCATCAACTTCAAAGAGAATCTTTATTTTCTTCCAACATTTATGATGGATCAATGAAATAGAAATAAATAGCTGTGCCCCTAAAGTCATTAAATCGATCATCTATTTATTTTAGTAGTGTATCCAAGTTAGTGATGTATGTTTCAGATTTAAACATTTAAAACTGTTAGTTGGATCGTCAGCCCTTTCATCTCTACTAAGTTCACCTGCCATACATTTTTTTTGTGCAAATTTGAGTTTCTTTAAATTTTGTACTTAACATCTAGTTTGGAACAATTTTCGTTAAAAGTTGATTAGACATCTACTTTCAGAATATTAAAAAGCTTGATCGCTTCTCTTTTCGACAAACTTATTTCTTCCAACATCGATCAATTGTTTTGCAATAGCAATGTAAATACTTTTGCGCTACAAGTGGTTTGATAACACGAAAATATCAACCAGCTTTTGTTCAAATAGCTTCAGAAAAAATAAAATAATATTTGTTATTTGTGTAGTTAATATGCTATGAATGTTTCTTTTTATATATATATGTATTGTTGTTTCCATGTAAAGCGCTGTGAGCCTGGCTCCATGCTGGGATACAGCGCTATATAAATTATCATTTTATTAATATTATTATTATTATTAAAACAGATAGTCCCACAGCTTCTGCTCTGACTTCCGACACTTCCTCTGTGTTATGTTGATTTCCCTGAATTTATATATTCGAGAGTGGCTAAAATAGAAGAAAATGATTCAACAACTGCATCGACTGCATGCTTATGGCTTGACCATCTTGTATCAGAAAGTCATTTCTGAGTTTTTACTGTTGATTCATATTGAGATTTATGATCTTTTTTAAGAGTATGTAGACGTGGTAAACTAGACGTAAAGAATGCATACAACCTTTCAGCTGAGCCAAAAAATAACTGTATAATACTGTGTACAGAAAATGCTTCGATAGTGACCAAATTTAAAACATGGGGACAACATTGGGTGAAAGTTTTAAGTCCACTCGAAATTCCAGACATCACAGATGCGCCATCGTATGCCTTTCCTCTACAGATTGTGATGTCAATGTTTCGCTTTTGTAATGGGTAGTTCCGTTAGAATTTTCTAAGCAAAGTGACATCTGATGAATTTTAGATAAAATAATGGTTGAATCAATAATTAAAGAAAAGAAATGTGAAGACCTAACTTCATTATCAATTGCTGCTGATAATTCAGGTGCAAATGATTAAATTAAATGAATTTGCACATCATTACTTAAATACATTTCATTTTTCTTTTTAAACTTTAGATGACTGTTTAAATTGGAATCATAGTTGGTTAATAAACTTAACATTTAACGAAAATTTCCAGTATATCTACAACTACCATCAATAAAGCAAGATTGTTCTCTGTGTCCACTGTTTTGCTAAAACAATGTCACGCCTAACATCCGTTTCAATGCTTCTCTATTCTTGTCCACTTAGCGATGCTCCGGACTCACGAAACCAGATATTGCAGTTTTGAAATACGATATTTAGCAGGCCAATATTGTCGTATAGCAGTTTAGTGATTGATTAGAGGTTTCGTGTTTAACAATCTTTTTTTCTGCTCTAGTTACACCTTTTTAGTGTTCATCGAGGATGTCTTAAAGGGGATGCGCCATTTTAGACCGAACAGGTGCGCCGGGGGGGGGGGGTATGACCCGCCCCGCCTGCCATATAGCCAAATCCACCACTGCAACATGCTGGTAAGATGTCGGTCTACAATGATTGTAAGAGCTAGACTTGGGTCACGTGGCGCTACCGGCTCTCGAACATAGAGTCATGTGTTCGAATCTCCGTTATTGAGTTCATTCTTGACATCACCAGCAGATATTAACCAACTTATGAAGGAAGTAACCGACCGTAGCCTTATGATTGTAATAAATGACATGATCTCAAAAGTATATGTGAAAATTATATGAATATTTTATCATACAGGAGAAAAACCGATTTTTATTTTTATCTGTATTAGGTAAATCAGTGACTTAGCCAGTGTATATTTTACTCTGTGTCGTTAGATTATGTTGTAGTCCTTACCTCCCTTGTGTCGTTAGATTATGGTGTAGTTCTTACCTCCCTTGTGTCGTTAGATTATGTTGAGGTCCTTACCTCCCTTGTGTCGTTAGATTATGGTGTAGTCCTTACCTCGCTTGTGTCGTTAGATTATGGTGTAGTCCATACCTCCCTTGAGTCATTAGATTATGGTGTAGTCCTTACCCCCCTTGTATCGTTAGATTATGGTGCAGTCCTTACCTCCCTTGGGTCGTTAGATTATGGTGTAGTCCTTACCTCCCTTGTATCGTTAGATTATGGTGTAGTCCTTACCTCCCTTGTATCGTTAGATTATGGTGTAGTCCTTACCCCCCATGTGTCGTTAGATGATGGTGTAGTCCTTTGGTTTCACCCGGGTTGGTAGCTCTTGGTTTCACCCGGGTTGGTAGCTCTTGGTTTCACCCGGGTTGGTAGCTCTTGGTTTAACCCGGGTTGGTAGCTCTTGGTTTCACCCGGGTTGGTAGATCTTGGTTTCACCCGGGTTGGTAACTCTTGGTTTCACCCGGGTTGGTAGCTCTTGGTTTCACCCGGGTTGGTAGCTCTTGGTTTCACCCGGGTTGGTAGCTCTTGGTTTCACCCGGGTTGGTAGCTCTTGGTTTCTCCCGGTGCGGTAGCTCATGGTGTCACCCGGGTTGCTAGCTCTTGGTTTCACCCGGGTTGGTAGCTCTTGGTTTCTCCCGGTGCGGTAGCTCATGGTGTCACCCGGGTTGGTAGCTCTTGGTTTCACCCGGGTTGGTAGCTCTTGGTTTCTCCCGGTGCGGCAGCTCATGGTGTCACCCCTCATGATTTAACCTGTAGAAATCCTCCGATTTTTCCAGTGCCTAATAAAGGGAATATATAGAATTTTACGTTCTGGTATCACCCCCTGATGGTGTCAACCGGGGCGGCCTGCCCCCTCTGCACCCCCTAGTGACGCCACTGGTCCTTACCTCCCTTGTGTCATTAGATTATGGTGTACCCCTTACCCCCCTTGTGTCATTAGATTATGGTGTAGTCCTTACCTCCCTTGTGTCATTATATTCTGGTGTAGTCATTACCTCCCTTGTGTCATTAGATTATGGTGTAGTCCTTACATCCTTTACCTGATTCTAACCATTAATTTCTTCTAGTAAAATAAAGTCTACAGTGAAAATGACAAAAATTAAATATTAATAAATTATATTGTGCCGTGGCGCCTGCGGCGCCCGAAATTTTAGGGCGCCAACGGCGCCAACTTTTTCAAAAACCAACTAACTTGTCCTTTTTTGACAAATACGAAATATTAACCTTTCTGAAATGTAGCAAAGTATTTAATATTAGGGGCTGTATTTTGCGCACCGATGCACACCAAACAATGACGTCATCATATTAAATATTTTTACAGCGATCATCAAAACACGATTTTTCAACTAAACTAACTGCTGTAGACTGTCGTACATCGCTCCTCAGCGTTACAGATCCAGTGAGTGAGTGAGTGAGTGAGTGACCTGGGCTTTTAAAATTATTTATAATTTTTAGCATATGTTCTTTACAACAGTGGCGTCGCTAGGTGGGGGGCGGGGGCGGGCCACCCCGGGTGACATTATTAGGGGGTGACACCAAAGCCTAAAATGTTACTGTTAATTTTATGTCCGAAAAAAAAGAAGACACATTTTCTTTATCTAGAAAGGAATACAATGAAATTACATTAAAAGCGAAACATTTTTATTTTAAAAAATCAGTTAACTTTCAATAATAAAACAGTCCCAAAACACAAATTAAATAAAATAAATTATGGGAAAAAACTCACAGCCGCACCAGAGAGATCTTCAAAAACGCTGGCGGTGTGTTATGTTTTGAACGATACCAAGCAAACTGAGCTTTGATGTGTTGACAACGTGAACGAATCCCACCCCCTCTCCCCTCCACAAGAGAGGGGTGGTGGCGTAATACGATTTTTCTATAATTTTTTTAAAAAGTGTTTTCTGTGTTGTTATTTTTAGAGAATAAAAATGAATTTAAAGTCTTTGAGGGTAATATTTAAAAAAAAATGTATTTGTTAAAGGCGTGCAGGCATAGATATCCATGTTTATATATAGGTAGTCTGGTTCGTTGGTCACATCCCCATCATTGTACCTTTTATTTTTTGAGTAACCGCGTAGAAAATCCATAATGAACAAAGGCTTTAACGAGAGCAATGTAAAGCTTTCAGTGGCTGCCAATAGTGTCAAGGTCTCACATCCATAAAGAACAAAGGTTTTAACGAGATCCATGTAAAGCTTTCAGTGACTGCCAATAGTGTCAAGGTCTCACATCCATAAAGAACAAAGGTTTTAACGAGAGCCATGTAAAGCTTTCAGTGGCTGCCAATAGTGTCAAGGTCTCACATCCATAAAGAACAAAGATTTTAACGAGAGCCATGTAAAGCTTTCAGTGGCTGACAATAGTGTCAAGGTCTCACATCCATAAAGAACAAAAGTTTTAACGAGAGCTACGTAAAGTTTTCAGTGGCTGCCAATAGTGTCAAGGTCTCACATCCATTAAGAACAAAAGTTTTAACGAGAGCCATGTAAAGCTTTCAGTGACTGCCAATAGTGTCAAGGTCTCAAATCCATAAAGAACAAAGGTTTTAACGAGAGCCATGTAAAGCTTTCATTGGCTGCCAATAGTGTCAAGGTCTCACATCCATAAAGAACAAAGGTTTTAACGAGAGACATGTAAAGCTTTCAGTGGCTGACAATAGTGTCAAGGTCTCACATCCATAAAGAACAAAAGTTTAACGAGAGCTACGTAAAGTTTTCAGTGGCTGCCAATAGTGTCAAGGTCTCACATCCATTAAGAAGAAAAGTTTTAACGAGAGCTACGTAAAGCTTTCAGTGGCTGACAATAGTGTCAAGGTCTCACATCCATAAAGAACAAAGGTTTTAACGAGAGCCATGTAAAGCTTTCAGTGGCTGCCAATAGTGTTAAGGTCTCACATCCATAAAGAACAAAGGTTTTAACGAGAGTCTTGTAAAGACTGAGCTTTGTTGTCAGGTTAATGTTTTGATGTTAAAGGATTATTGAGAACACATGTGCATACGTATTTCTTTTAATTTATTTTGTTGTTTTCATAGTTTAGCTATTTTTTTAGATGTATAATGTGTAACTTTAAGTAATAAAGAATACTACTTTATTTTAATCGTATGTTTCAAGGTTTTTCAATTTCTCACTTTGTTTCTGTGTGGCTTGGAAGTAAATATGGTTGACCAATTCTCTATCCGCAATCGTCTATTGTTAATAAATACACAGTGAACGTACTTGACCTCTGACCTCATGTGTAATGTCGTTGTTCAGACCAAAACCTTTGATGGATTCGTATCTCTCGTAAGGTAAACTGTAAACAAACAATTTCCTTGTTTTTTTTTAACATATTCTAACATCTTCATCTCGCCCTGAGTTAGACTGCTAATAAAGTTATTTTAATAGAACGTTGTCTAGTAGTGTCCTTTAAGGGTACTTTCATCATTTTATATAACATTTTAGGTATACACAATGAAAAGTTTATAACACAATATATATTTACTACAATGGAGTAAGTGTTTAAACAGCTATCACATAATACACTAATATGAGTTATTAAATTTGAAATATTTCTTTATCTAGGCTAAAAGATTCCGAATAATTCATTGACATTATATCCCTATTTATAGGGATCGAGATCAAGTGAAATAGCACTTGAATTTTAAAAAATTCTGTTTCAAAACCAGAAAGATATATAAAATGCATTAGTAAAACAGTAAGGTAAGTATAAATGTAATACGTACATAAGAAGATTGTTTAGTTTCTTTTAATTTCAAATTAAAATCTTTTAAAACTTTTATTTTTCCTTCAAGTTTTATGTTTCTCTACATTTTTTATGTTACGCTCTTATAAAAAATAATAAAAGAACACAAATAAGCTAATATTAAGAGTCATAAAAATATAAATTATAGAGATTAGTAATGAACATTTTATTGAAAGAAAACGTCTCTTGATAGTAATCGTCCAAAGAAAGTTTGGTCATTTCAATTTCATTTCAAATACAACAGCACCGGTGCTTTGTGGTGCATCGCTAATGTAAATAAAAAAACTCAATTTGTACCATTTAATAACATAGAAAATTGGGTCATTTTCTTTATTGTCTAAATATTAAATCTAAAAATTAACCCAAAAAAATTCGCAAACTCTCTTAATATTTTAAACTGTGAAAACTAAAATATGGATCTCGTATTTTACAAACTAATCTAATGATAGATTATTAAACATCAAACCAAACCTTACGTGTTATAAAAAGAAACTTTTTACAAAAGTAATAAGGATATAAAACTAAAATGCTTCCTAACCTCGATGAGACATATACTAGAATATACATCTTCTTTATAGGGCACATGCAGGAAACAAAACAAAACAAAAAAAAACCATTGATAAACTACAACAAATTCATTATTGGGGCATATTCAAAATGGACAAGAATAACACCAATAGTTAAGTCATTAGTCCTTGAAATAATAGAGGATAGAAGAACCAAGAGTAAATTATTAGTTGCATAAAGCGATTAATTCTAATTTAGGAATACAAATCAAAGATAACTTATTACAAGCCTCGGAGAGACATAAGGATAAAAACAACTTTCTTATTCCGTATGCAAGAACAAACTCATACAAGAAACCAGAAAAGCCAACACTTTATCATCATTTGAAACTTTAATAAGAATGCAGGACTAAACAAAAACATGAATATGTATAAAACGCAATGATCGTCTGTAAAGAAAGGGCGCCTGTAACTGATACGATAAGATGGATATATATATTATATTCTCTTGTTATACTAAGTAAATATTTCATTTCCCCTCGACAACTTTGTAACTAACCAGCCAGTTTGTTTTGTAACACAATGAATGTTAGTGAAATTATTTTTACATTCTCCCATAAAGAGTATAATGAGATGGGGTAGTATTGTAATCATACAAAATAGGACGGACGTTTTTTATCTTTCTAAGTAAAACAAGATTCATGTTTTGTAATCTTTCTCTGGGCAAGTGTCTGTGACAAGACCAGACAAAATGGCCACAAATAAAACCGAACTGTGGTATTACACTATATATGTTCTGAAATAATAATTATTATTATCATTGCATTAAATAGCTATCAACCTTACTGTAAAATGTCGGTCTAAAAATATTGTAAGAGTTAGTCATGTTATTTTCAACGAATTGTATAATGTCATTTGACTTTATATTTGTTTATGATATTTAAATTTGGGGGCACGGCAGCAAGTGTGCTTAGCTGGTGTACAGAGATTCTTATATAAAAAATAAAAGGCAGTTAATAAACAATAAAAATCGGTCATCTGTAATGTCCACGTATTGATACTAGTCGTTCTACTTAGACCTCACCTGTGTTCTGAAGGCCTGCCTCGCCACTAAAATTAGAATGTTTTACTATGGTCTTGTGCATGTTTATGAGAAATTGAAATAGCTAAATTTTTAAACTTTAAAATTTATAATGGGATGTTTAGACTATTGTGTAGGCAAAATCCAAAGTTTACATACAAAATTTTATTATCCTAAGGTTAAAATAATTATAAAATATATCAAATTCCACTTAGCTACATGAACTTTGTTTAGCTAAGTCCTTTACAATGTTAAGAGAAAACTAGCAATTCATTGACACAGTAAGTATCCCTTGTTAAAGGGAACGAAGATAGATGGCAAGCCACCTAGATATAATAAAGAATTTGTAGTGATAGTGATGGCGAAATGTTAGAGTACTAGACATCAAACATACGACAGTAAATACATTAAAATAACAGTTTTAATAATCGTAAATATGTACGATCTTAAAAATATACTTTTATCCTCAAATTAATTAATTCTTAATGTATAATTTTTTGTTAGATAATAAAATATATTTAAATAACACAAATTTATTTTTTTTTAAACTTTTTCCATAGACATTTTATGAACGAATTAACAAACATTAAAGAGGATGATAAGTTTAGTTCTTCTCATTTATTTTTTCAAACAAAGTTGTTTTATGTATTCTACATCGTCATATTAAAAAGATCAGAAGTGGTGCTTTTTTGTGCACGCAAGCAGTAAATAAAAAGTTAGTGCGTGTCAGATATGACAATATTCAACCATTTTAAGGAAATACATTTCTCCGTGATTTTCAGTAACGAAAAGTAAATTTCGTTTTTATATGCCTACATTTTTTTTTCAATAGTAATCTCGGAATAAAGAAATGTTTTCATTTACTGATTAATTTCTCGTTAAATCGGTAAATTTCTTTTTAAAAAAAACAGAATATATTTTTAACAATTAATCCTTCTAGCATTTTAACCATTTAAATTGACGACGATATGTACGTTTGTCCATTATATCAGACTAAACCATTCATTCGATCACTATGAAACATGAAGAACTTTGTTGAGAATACTTAAAAATTAAATAGATCTTGACATAATTTGGTAAATTCATTTTAATAGCCCTTATTAAAGTATCACGTGGTAAATATACATTCGGTAGCCCTTATTAATATACCATGTGGTATACACAATAAATTTGATAGCCCTTATTAAAGTACCACTTGGTATATACAAATTCGGTAGACCTATTTAGGGTACCACGTAGAATATACAAATTCGATAGCCCTTATTAAAGCACCACGTGGTATATACAAATTTGATAGCCCTTATTAAAGTAACACGTGGTATATACAAATTTGATAGCCCATGTTAAAGTTTTGAACTCCTAATGTCCATTGTTTCGTGACCGAAGGGGCCAAAGTATTTATTTTCTGTTAATATATATTTTTTAGGTCTGTAAAGTAACGATTACTTTCTTGATTTATGTTTATTTTTTACGATTCAAAATGTTTTAATGTTTAATCGACCCACATCTTATACATGTACTGTAAGTCAAAATGTAAAATATTTCGAGCGTGAAATATAAACTAATTTCCTGACGATTAAACAAACATTTTCGTTTTAAACTATTGTCTGACATGACTGTTCAAAATGTTGATAAAGGTTATTGTGTCCATAGAGAGAAATCATTTGTCTACCATGCAATCTTCCATCTATGCCTGGGCTTCTTTGGTTCGTGGGAAAAGTTAAAAAAAACAACTCACGTGCAAAATTTCACAACGTCAATTTTTTGCGTGGTAATTCTAAACTACTGTGTGGCATCAGACAATTATCTGCGCAACCGAGCTGATTAAATGTAACATTGTTACCACTTAGCTGACAACATTATATTTTATTAGCAACAAACATGATTTGGACTAGATAAATAAAATAAAGAAAATGCTAAAATTTAAATTCTAAAGCTATACCTAACCCAAACCATAAATCCTTCCATTTTTGAAAATCCTTTTAGAATTTATAGAACTCTCGTTTCCAGCAACCGGTAGCGCCGTGACGTCACTGTCGAGATTCTTCGCATTAGCCAAAAAATTATAAAAATGTACAGTTTCCATTTTAGCATATAAAATGCTATGAATATCCTTTGAGATATTAGTTCATTAAAATTTAATTATGCGTCTCTAGTGTGTGCCTTGTTGACTGATAGCAGTCACCTCTCCTCAAGGAGATCATGATTTGTTGACTGATAGCAGTCACCTCTACTCTAGTAGATCATGACCTGTTGACTGATAGCAGTCACCTCTACTCTATGAGATCATGACTTGTTGACTGATAGCAGTCACCTCTACTCTAGGAGATCATGGCTTGTTGACTGATAGCAGTCACCTCTACTCTAGAAGATCATGACTTGTTGACTGATAGCAGTTACCTCTACTCTAGAAGATCATGACTTGTTGACTGATAGCAGTCACCTCTACTCTAGGAGATCACGACTTGTTGACTGATAGCAGTCACCTCTACTCTAGGAGATCATGACTTGTTGACTGAAAGCAGTCACCTCTATTCTAGGAGATCATGACGAACATCTATTTTTTTGCACTCAGGAAATACGCCCCACAGCCCAGCCAAGTTATGACATTGCTAATGTCCGACTTTAGATAAACGTGTTTGATTTAAAAGGGGAGCTCGGAGATAGCATAAAATATTGTGTAGAAATAGATCTATATGTTATATATTTCCTCATAATTGATTCACGCACTCACTTTTTATTACTCTATGAACAAACTCATCACATTGTTGCGTACTATAATAGATTGATGTGATTCTTAGTTTTGTACAGATAATGTTAACAATTTAGGAAGCTCTTTGGGTTAATTCAATTATATTTACTTTCTTTGTTGCAAAAGGATGGTAATGGAAATTGTGTCACGTTAGCGATGCGCCACCAAGCACCGGTGCTTTTGTTTTTAAAATAAAATTCATTTTTTTTTCAATACACAACTTACTTTGGACGATAACTTGTAGACTTAAAGTAACGCTGCAGATAGCACCTTCTCTAGTTACGTTATTTATACTTAAAAACCTCTTGATGTTGTTGACTTGTGTTTTGTAGTTCTTTGCATTAACGAGATAGACAAAATAGTGTAGGAACATAAAATACTAGGGGCAAAATGGATTTTAAAATATAATTTATTTGGAGTTTAATTCAAACAATAAAATGTATATATTGATTTAAGCATGATGGCTTTCTTTACCGTTTGAACAAAATAAACGCACGTTCGAAACATCAATAGAGAACCAGTCTATTTATTCAAGTGCTATTTCACTTGATCTCGATCCCTATAAATAGGGATTTAATGTCACCGAAATGTGAGGATTATCCTACATCAGATAAAACTTAAGTTTATTTTCAACAAACTCTGTTGACTGGTTTAAAGAACAATTCTTAAAATTCCTAAATTATATTTGATAAATAGTTTATATTAAACTTGTCATTGTTGTCTACAAGAGTTGAAATTTAATATGTCATATATAATGGTTATATGTCAGCGTCTTCTTCTTCTACATTTTCTCTTGGCCTGAGACTTGGTCTCTTAAGGCATTGACCTGGACAACCTGCAACATCTGCTGGGCAGTGCCACATAACACTGTCCTCACCTGGACAACCTGCTACATCTGCTGGGCAGTGCCACATAACACTGTCCTCACCTGGACAACCTGCTACATCTGCTGGGTAGTGCCATATAACACTGTCCTCATCTGGACAACCTGCTACATCTGCTGGGCAGTGCCACATAACGCTGTCCTCACCTGGACAGCCTACTACATCTGATGGGCAGTGCCACATAACACTGTCTTCACCTGGACAGCCTGCTACATCTGCTGGGCAGTGCCACATAACACTGTCCTCATCTGGACAACCTGCTACATCTGCTGGGCAGTGCCACATAACGCTGTCCTCACCTGGACAGCCTGCTACATCTGCTGGGCAGTGCCACATAACCCTGTCTTCACCTGGACAACCTGCTACATCTGCTGGGCAGTGCCACATAACACTGTCCTCACCTGGACAACCTGCTACATCTGCTGGGCAGTGCCACATAACGCTGTCCTCACCTGGACAACCTCCTACATCAGATGGGCAGTGCCACATAACACTGTCCTCACCTGGACAACCTGCTACATCAGATGGGCAGTGCCACATAACACTGTCCTCACCTGGACAACCTGCTACATCTGCTGGGCAGTGCCACATAACACTGTCCTCACCTGGGACTCCCTTTCCCTTCCTTAACCTTCCTGCTATATCTAGACTGGGATACGAAGTTTAAAGTTCCAGTACTGTGTCAGAGGCTAGGCCGCAATGACGGCATATTAAGTCCCTGTTATTGTCTACCTGTTGAAATATGAGTTAGTGAGGCAGTGCTCTGTTCGCATTTTAGTCACTTATCTCTGGTGTTTGTGACTCAAACTTGACAACTGGTCTGATGACATTTTAGTCACTAATCTCTGGTGTTTGTGACTCAAACTTGACAACTGGTCTGATGACATTTTAGTCACTCATCTCTGGTGTTTGTGACTCAAACTTGACAACTGGTCTGATGACATTTTAGTCACTAATCTCTGGTGTTTGTGACTCAAACTTGACAACTAGACTGATGACATTTTAATCACTAATCTCTGGTGTTTGTGACTCCAACTACACAGCTGGCCTGATCTGTTTGACCTCGTCCACGTCATGCAAGCGAATAGCGATTACCCCCCCCCCCCCCAACCTTTCGGAATTTGTATTTTTATCCCACTCCTATAACCTCTTGTTATTGAAGTGGTCCCTAGGCCTGGTCTTTGCCTCAAGATATATTACTGCGATGTCTGGTTTGGGCTGCCCCCCTGTTTTGCCCACACCATCTATGATGGCATCAACCAAATGGGTGCTACAAGTCAGCTTGAAATAACGCTATGTAGCAGCGTAATTGTTCCTTTAAAACTTTCGTACGTGAACAACGAAAAACAACTTATGGCAGTTTAATTTTTATTCTTTAAAAAATATTGAGATAAAGATAAAAACACCTTTCTTATTCCATATGCAAGAACAAACACATACAAGATTTCTTTCTTTCCGTCCGG
The DNA here is from genome assembly GCA_002072015.1 of Radix auricularia. Lineage (NCBI taxonomy): Eukaryota > Metazoa > Mollusca > Gastropoda > Lymnaeidae > Radix > Radix auricularia. Next base: position 172,719 of record MUZC01000899.1, read on the forward strand.
TATTCGGGCGTGGAAAGCGTTGCCTGAAGAAACCAGGAAAACCAACACTTTAAAACTCTAGTAAGAATACAGGACTAAACACAAAGCATAGAAATACGTAGATTGCAATAATGTTCTGTACAGATGGAGCGTCTGTAACATATAAGATAAGATAAGGGACCGAATGTGTATTTACAAAATTTTCTCAAGATTCATTCATTTTCTAAGTATACTCAACAAAGTCCTCAAAGTTTCATAGTGATCGAATGAATGGTTACGTCAGCTATAATGGACGAACGTACATGCGTTGACTTTATATATTTATATATCACTGTTAATCGCATTTTTATCTTTTATTGATTCCACAATTAGAAAAACCCATACCCATTAACACAATATAAAATGGACCACATTAATATAAAGCTATAAAGACAATCACACAAGTGATGAGAGAATCTAATTGACAATATAACAAGCCGAACTAAACAATAATTGACATGGAACTGAGGTAAATGGTAACCACTAAACGGCTATAGCAAGGAATGACATTATCGAATATCGGTGTTCATTAAGTTAGCACGATAGTAGAAGGTTAATGCATCCCGGAACTTTCATCTCCATTTTGTAACACAGTAATTTCAGTCTCTGAGTCAGACTCCATTGCTGCCATTAGATTTACAAGCTTGTCATTTGCTTTGATAAGTAGGCGAAGTGTTAGAAGCATGGTAGGCAAACTTTATCAACATTAGGAACATTCTGTCAGTCAATAGTTTAAAGCTAAAATGTTCGTGTAATCTTCAGGAAATTTATTATTTATGGGCCGATATTTTTTATTATTTTTATACTAATTGACTTTCAATAATTTGTAATTGATGGCACGTTTAACTGTAGAAAATAATGTACTGTTTTTATAATATTAATTGAGAAATTAATATAGTAGAATTCTAAATAAAAACTTGGCTTTATTCCATAATTGCTTTTTTTTTAAAGATGACAATTTCTTTAAAATCTATAAGAATGTAAAGATGAAAATTATTTCTTCTGGAGACTATGAAAATGTTAAAACACTTGTCAATATTTCTTATGGTGTGATGATTAAAGCCTAACACGTCTATACATACTTAAAAACATTTTGTTCAATGTTTCTATTGTGTTTCTATAACTTGTAAGATTTTTTAGGCACATATCAAGGACAGAACTTAAGGGAGAAGGATTAATTGAATATGTATTCAGTATTTAAAATGTATTTAGTATTTAAAATGTATTCAGTATTTAAAATGTATTCAGTATTTAAAATGTATTCAGTATTTAAAATGTATTCGGTATTTAAAATGTATTCAGTATTTAATATGTATTCGGTATTTAAAATGCAGGTTAGAAATAACAGGACATAAAATATTAAGTATTTGTAGATCTAAGTCAAATATAAGCCAATATTATTGTCTTATTTTTGTCAATGTTCTTATTAACCATAACACTTAGGTTTTCTAAAGTTTAATATCAAATTTAAGACATCAAAACTATGGACTTGCAGTGCAGCGCTGAAGTAAACTAAACTTTAATGTAGGTGTGATACAATAATATAAAACTATAACAGCGCTGAAGTAAACTATACTTTAATGTAGGTGTGATACAATAATATAAAGCTATAGCAGCGCTGAAGTAAACTATACTTTATGTAGGTGAGATACAATAATATAAAGCTATAGCAGCGCTGAAGTAAACTATACTTTATGTAGGTGAGATACAATAATATAAAGCTATGGCAGCGCTGAAGTAAACTATACTTTATGTAGGTGAGATACAATAATATAAAGCTATAGCAGCGCTGAAGTAAACTGTACTTTATGTAGGTGAGATACAATAATATAAAGCTATAGCAGCGCTGAAGTAAACTATACTTTATGTAGGTGAGATACAATAATATAAAGCTATAGCAGCGCTGAAGTAAACAATACTTTAATGTAGGTGAGATACAATAATATAACACTCGATCATTTCAACTTTTTAATGCTGCTCTGTAAAAAATCTAACACAATGAAAAACGCCTACTTTAAAAACCTTTCCCGTTAATTAAACAAACAATATAAATACAGAAGCTAGATTTATTATTTTTGTTTTCTCATATGTTCCCTGTGAGGTTTCGTATCTTTTTCACGCCTTTCAAGTGTATTCACATATTAGTTCTTTAAATTAAATAAACCAAGATTATTGGAATGTGATGCAAATTACCGGGATATGTATCAAATTATATTGTGGGAATCTGTATGTTTTTAAGAAATCATTGATACAATAATTATTCTTTTAAAATATCTTACATAAAATAAACCATAAAATGAAAATAATGTTGTCGCGTTATTCAGGCCCACCAAAACTCTTATAACAGACATGTATTGTCAGGCCCACCCAAACTCTAGTCACAAACATACACATTCATGCCTACACAAACTCTAGTCACAAACATACACATTCATGCCCACACAAACTCTAGTCACAAACATTTATTGTCTACATAACCTGATTGTTTTCCTACTACAAAAAAAGTTTGTTTTACGGGCCTTCAATAACTAAAAACTTTCAGGTTAATGAGCAGAAATAAAGTGTTGGACATAAAAATAATATCATATTTAATATACATTTATAGTACCTTCATTTACAAAAGTGGATGCTAAAAGATTAAGTTGAATCTGATTTTATCAAATAAAACCCAAGTAAACACTCGAGTACTGTACAGAAATCTGAAATTGTACAAGTAACATGACCCAAGTAAACACTTGAGTAGTGTACTGTAATCTGAGATTGTACAGGTAACATGACCCAAGTAAACACTCGAGTACTGTACAGAAATCTGAAATTGTACAGGTAACAGAACCCAAGTAAACACTCGAGTAGTGTACTGTAATCTGAGATTGTACAGGTAACATGACCCAAGTAAACACTCGAGTACTGTACAGAAATCTGAAATTGTACAGGTAACATGACCCAAGTAAAACACTCAAGTAGTGTACTGTAATCTGAGATTGTACAGGTAACATGACCCAAGTAAACACTCAAGTAGTGTACTGTAATCTGAGATTGTACAGGTAACATGACCCAAGTAAACACTCAAGTAGTGTACTGTAATCTGACATTGTACAGATTACATGACCCAAGTAAACACTCAAGTAGTTTACTGTAATCTGAGATTGTACAGGTAACATGACCCAAGTAAACACTCAAGTAGTTTACTGTAATCTGAGATTGTACAGGTAACATGACCCAAGTAAACACTCGAGTAGTGTACTGTAATCTGAGATTGTACAGGTAACATGACCCCAGTAAATACTCAAGTAGTTTACTGTAATCTGAGATTGTACAGGTAACATGACCCAAGTAAACACTCGAGTAGTGTACTGTAATCTGAGATTGTATAGGTAACATGACCCAAGTAAACACTCAAGTAGTTTACTGTAATCTGAGATTGTACAGGTAACATGACCCAAGTAAACTCTCAAGTAGTGTACTGTAATCTGAGATTGTACATGTAACATGACCCAAATAAACACTCGAGTAGTGTACTTTAATCTGAGATTGTACAGGTAACATGACCCAAGTGAACACTCGAATAGTGTACTGTAATCTGAGATTGTACAGGTAACATGACCCAAATAAACACTCGAGTAGTGTACTGTAATCTGAGATTGTACATGTAACATGACCCAAATAAACACTCGAGTAGTGTACTTTAATCTGAGATTGTACAGGTAACATGACAAAATAAACACTCGAGTAGTGTACTGTAATCTGAGATTGTACAGGTAACATGACCCAAGTAAACACTCGAGTATAGTACTGTAATCTGAGATTGAACAGGTAACATTACCCAAGTAAACACTCTAGTAGTGTACTGTAATCTGAGATTGTACAGGTAACATGACCCAAGTAAACACTCGAGTATAGTACTGTAATCTGAGATTGAACAGGTAACATGACCCAAGTAAACACTCGAGTAGTGTACTGTAATCTGAGATTATACAGGTAACATGACCCAAGTAAACACTCGAGTAGTGTACTGTAATCTGAGATTGTACAGGTAACATGACCCAAGTAAACACCCGAGTAGTGTACTGTAATCTGAGATTGTACAGGTAATATGACCCAAGTAAACACTCGAGTAGTGTACTGTAATCTGAGATTGTACAGGTAACATGACCCAAGTAAACACTCGAGTAGTGTACTGTAATCGGAGATTGTACAGGTAACATGACCCAAGTAAACACTCGAGTAGTGTACTGTAATCTGAGATTGTACAGGTAACATGACCCAAGTAAACACTCGAGTAGTGTACTGTAATCTGAGATTGTACAGGTAACATAACCCACGTAAACACTCGAGTAGTGTACTGTAATCTGAGATTGTACAGGTAACATGACCCAAATAAACACTCGAGTAGTGTACTGTAATCGGAGATTGTACAGGTAACATGACCCAAGTAAACACTCGAGTAGTGTACTGTAATCTGAGATTGTACAGGTAACATGACCCTAGTAAACACTCGAGTAGTGTACTGTAATCTGAGATTGTACAGGTAACATGACCCAAATAAACACTTGAGTAGTGTACTGTAATCTGAGATTGTGCAGGTAACATGACCCAAGTAAACACTCGAGTAGTGTACTATAATCTGAGATTGTACAGGTAACATGACCCTAGTAAACACTCGAGTAGTGTACTGTAATCTGAGATTGTACAGGTCACATGACCCAAGTAAACAATCGAGTAGTGTACTGTAATTTGAGATTGTACAGGTAACATGACCCAAGTAAACACTCGAGTAGTGTACTGTAATCTGAGATTGTACAGGTAACATGACCCAAGTAAACACTCGAGTAGTGTACTGTAATCTGAGTTTGTACAGGTAACATGACCCAAGTAAACACTCGAGTAGTGTACTGTAATCTGAGATTGAAAAGGTAACATGACCCAAGTAAACACTCGAGTAGTGTACTGTAATCTGAGATTATACAGGTAACATTACCCAAGTAAACTTTCGAGTAGTGTACTGTAATCTAAGATTGCACAGGTAACATGACCCAAGTTGATGTATTCATGAGACATTTATTGTAATGCTATACACAGTATTACACGTCAACATTTTAAAACTGAAAAAGATTACTTGTGAGACAATTCTATACACAACACGAAAACACTCTCTAAGTATACATTTTAAGTTGATACAATCAATGTTTACTCGTACGACAATTGTATACACAACACGAAAGCACTCTCTAAGTATACATTTCAAGTTGATACAATCAATATTTATTGTAAGACAATTCTATACACAACACGAAAACACACTCTAAGTATACATTTCAAGATGATACAATCAATATTTATTGTAAGACAATTCTATACACAACACGAAAACACACTCTAAGTATACATTTCAAGATGATACAATCAATATTTATACTTTTAAAAAAATCATCAATGGTATTTTCATTTCATTCAAAATAAAGTCGTCCTAGAAAATGTCAAGATTTTAAGAACTAAATTTTCTACACTCAGAAGATAATCTACATTTGTCTATACATAAATATAATTATATTTTACACAACATTATCTTCAAATTGTCAATAATTGTATCATGATCATCAGTCCCATGTCCAGCACATGGACACATCAACACACACCAGTGGCTAGTATTCATTCAGTCTCTGTCATGTCAAATCTTTTATGTTGTGAAGCCAACTCTTCCATTGTCGACATCTTAACCGACCCTCTTCTACAGGGACTTGAAAGAGTATTTTTATGCTGTGATGTTTAAAGCCGCTATTTCTATAAATTTTTAAGTACATTTTCTCATATACATTGACAATTTTTTAAAAGAATAATTGTATTAATAATTTCTTAGTTACATACACAATCTTCAAATCTGATGTGATACATATTCAGCTACCATCCAACATAATCCAACAATCTGAGTTTATTTCGTTTAAAGAAGTAAAATAATCCTTGTTTTGTTTGAACTGTGGGTGTAAGCTGATTAACGAACATTAAAATATAAATATATTTGAGGGCTGTGAAGAAGATGAGAAAATTCTAAACGAATATATGAGAGGACCAAAGAAAACCTAGCTACAGTATTGGTTTTGATTGTTTCAACAAGGCGAAAGGTTTTATACCAAAGACGTTTTCAATATTTTAAATCATTTAAAGAGCAGCAAGAAAACCTAGCTACAGTATTGGTTTTGATTGTTTCAACAAGGCGAAAGGTTTTATACTAAAGACGTTTTCAATATTTTAAATCTTTTAAAGAGCAGCAAGAACCATTAAAAATGATATTATCATTTATTTTGTTTTATACCTTATTTACTGTATCGCACATACAAAGAATTGTAATTGTATGTAAGCACTACTATAGTTTTATATTATTTTATAACATCTCTATAAAATATACTACATTTAGCACCGTACCAAAACTCCCTAGTTTTGATGTCTCAAATTTATAATAAACTCTAGAAAACTAAGTTATATTGTTAATGAGAACATCTTCTAAATTTAGTCAAAAATTTGTTTATATTGGATATTGATGAACAAATACTAAATATTTTATTTTATGTTATTTCTATCCTCCATTTTTAAAACATCCTTCTCCCAGCTGTTATGGCCCTTGATATGGGATTTTAAAAAACCTTACAGGGTGTAGAAATACAATAGAAACATTGAACACAATGTACTTATGAATTTATAATACTGGCAGACTTTAATCATCACATCATTAGAAATAGCGTCAGGTGTTATAACTATGTCACAGTCTCCAGTCTGTTATAACTTTGTCACAGTCTCCAGTCTGTTATAACTTTGTCACAGTCTCCAGTCTGTCATAACTTTGTCACATTCTCCAGTCTGTTACTTAGATCTGTATAGGGACATTGTCGTTAAGTCTGCATCTATGAAAAATTTATCAGATGATTTTTAACATATTTTAGCTGACATAAACATAACAATAAACTTGTATTACATATAGCTGACATAAACATCTACAATAAACTTGTATTACATATAGCTGACATAAACATCTACAATAAACTTGTATTACATACAGCTGACATAAACATCTACAATAACAATAAACTTGTATTACATACAGCTGACATACACATCTACAATAACAATAAACTTGTATTACATATAGCTGACATAAGCATCTACAATAAACTTGTATTACATATAGCTGACATAAACATCTACAATAAACTTGTATTACATATAGCTGACATAAACATCTACAATAACAATAAACTTGTATTACATATAGCTCACATAAGCATCTACAATAAACATGTATTACATATAGCTGACATAAACATCTACAATAAACTTGTATTACATATAGCTGACATAAACATCTACAATAAACTTGTATTACATACAGCTGACATAAACATCTACAATAACAATAAACTTGTATTTCATATAGCTGACATAAACATCTACAATAACAATAAACTTGTATTTCATATAGCTGACATAAACATCTACAATAACAATAAACTTTTATTTCATATAGCTGACATAAACATCTACAATAA
>MUZC01000899.1:180500-206641 GCA_002072015.1 Radix auricularia
ACAATAAACTTGTATTACATATAGCTGACATAAATATCTACAATAACAATAAACTTGTATTACATATAGCTGAAATAAACATCTACAATAAACTTGTATTACATACAGCTGACATAAACATCTACAATAAACTTGTATTACATATAGCTGACATAAACATGTACAATAAACTTGTATTACATATAGCTGACATAAACATCTACAATAAACTTGTATTACATATAGCTGACCTAAACATCTACAATAAACTTGTATTACATATAGCTGACCTAAACATCTACAATAACAATAAACTTGTATTACATATAGCTGACATAAGCATCTACAACAACAATAAACATGTATTACATATAGCTGACATAAACATCTTCAATAACAATAAACGTGTATTACATACAGCTGACATAAACTTCTACAATAAACTTGTATTACATATAGCTGACATAAACATCTACAATAAACTTGTATTACATATAGCTGACATAAACATCTACAATAACAATAAACTTGTATTACATATAGCTGACATAAGCATCTACAATAACAATAAACATGTATTACATATAGCTGACATAAACATCTTCAATAACAATAAACTTGTATTACATACAGCTGACATAAACATCTACAATAACAATAAACTTGTATTACATATAGCTGACATAAAAATCTTTATTTAACCTCCAGTGTCTTCTTTCTTGTCTTTATCTAAAAACAACTGGCAGGAAGTTGTTTAGTAACATATTAAGTATCTATTCTTTTAGACAACAAAGAGAAACCATTTTAATTAACATATTAAGCATTTGTTGTTGTTGTTAGTCCATCGAATCGACGAGGACCACTCAAAGGCATCCGAGGGTTGCTGAGACTGATTTTGCCTATGTGTGCGAAGATGGCTAACAAGACAGATCCTGGCACGGGATGTTGGGTAACAGAAGGGACATGGGATGAGTGGGTTGTCTCCTGGAGGGTTGACAGCACGGGCCTTTCGGGCTTGCCTCTTCTTTTCTGCGGTGTAAATCCTTTTTGCCTCGCATGTCCTGGCACCTTTGTGGATGGATTGGCGCCAGGTGGACCGGTCCAATGCAGCTTCCTCCCACGTTTCTGGGCTTATTGCATGGGACCGCTGGCCATGCTGGAGCTCGCCATAGAATAGTCTCTTTGGTAGTCTCTCATTTGGCATTCAGGTTAGATGCCCTGCCAAGTATCAGGAGGGTGAAGATGATGTGGAGGCCAGCTTTGGTTAGTACCATGGTGTCTGGAGTTTTGTCCTGCCTCTTTATACCCAGGATCTTCCTGAGGCTTGTTGTGAGAAAGTGGTTCAGCTTTTTAGTATGGCGTTTATATACGGTCCATGTTTCGCATGCATAAAGCAGTGTAGAAAGAACCACTGCCCTGTATATTTTTACTTTGTTCTAGGTGGTAATGCCTCTTCTGTTCCAGACATTCGGGTAAAACCTGTTAAAACTGGCGCTGGCCCTGCCAATTATGACATTCTCTTCGTCATCGATGAAGACATTTTGTGACACTGTGCTGCCTAGGTATGTGAAGCGTTTCTGGTTGTTGACAGTGATGTTGGGCTCAACATAAGGCTTTCCAAGGACGGGTTGATAAAGGATTTCAGTCTTCTTTATGTTAATTGTCAAACCAAAGTTAGTTCAGGCGCTGGAGAACAAGTTAACACTGCGTTTCATGTCATCCTCTAAGGCAGCATTGAGGGCACAGTCGTCTACAAAAAGCAGGTCCCTGATTGTGTCTGTCCTGACCTTGCCTGAAGCCTCCGAAGGTTGAACAGTTTGTCATCCGTACGGTATCTCAGCTTAACACCAACATCTTCGTTTCTGAAGTCCTCTGTCAGCATGGCAGAAAAGATGATGCTGAATAGTATTGGTTCCAGGACGCATCTTTGCTTGACACCGTTTGTGACAGGAAAAGGGTCAGATAAATCTCCTCTGTTATGGACCCTGGCCTGCTTGCTTTCGTGGAATTGTTGAACCAAGGAAATGAATTTGCTTGGGAAACCATACTTGGCAATAAGTATCTACTCTTGTTCACTATACAATATACATTGTCTATAAATTAGTAATTTTTACAAATTACTCCATATAACAAAAACACGTTTTTGTTGTGAGTGGGACTAGGGCTTTAACTGGGGTAGGAGAATTATAATATTTCATTGACATTGTATCCCTTTATATAGGGATCGAGATCAAGTGAAATAGCACTTGAATAAAATAGACTGGCTCTTATTCCTTAAAGAGAGCATGTGTTAACGTCCTATGTAGACGGTAAAGTTAGCACATATGCTTAAACAATTGTAAGTATTTTATAGTTTGTTTTCAAGTCGAAATTAATATTAGGTTACAAATTTTTTTGTCTTTGTAATTGTGTCTATACATTTTTAATTTTTCGGTTATACAAAAGATCTGGGAAACACAGGGCATTAATATTAATAGTAATAAAAATATAAAATAATCATTGATAAATATGTTTTTTAAAGAAAAAAATTCGTATCTTTTAATGTCAAAAGTAAGTTTTGTAAGGAGCATAATAAATCTGATATTTTAAAAAATATTTTATTAAAAAGCACCGGTGCTTGATGGTGCATCGCTAACGTGAAAAACAATGTAATCGTTCAGTAACATAGAAAGTAAATTGAAATAAACCCAAGCAGCCTACAACATTATTAACATTATCTGTACCAACCTAAGAATAAACTTAATTGAACCAATCTATTTTAGTACGCACCAATATGATGGGTTTATTTATAGAGCGGTAGAAAGTGAGTGTATAAATCAATGAAGAAAAAATATATTAGTCTAACCTAATATTTGTAAACTACACTTTATGCTATCTCTAAGCTGTCCTATGCAATCCAACACTTTTCTCAAACATCGGACGTTAGTAATGTCATAACTTGGGCTGGGCAATTGTAGAGGTGACTGCTATAATGATAATACTTTTTAATAAAAACACATTTATTTTAATGTTGTTTTCGTCGACGAAAACTGAAACTAAAACCTTCGTCAACGAAAATGTTGACCTTTTCGTCAACGAGAACTAAAACTAAAACTAAAATCAGCAGCAAGACTAAAACTAGATGAAAACTAAATCTGGTAGACAAAAGACGAAATAAAAACTGAAACTAAAACCCCCCAACGAAATAAAAACTAAAATCCCCATTTATCGTTCTTTTCCGGTACTGCGGTCTATTCTAAGAAATTATTATGACCTAATTTCTTTGATGATCGCGCATGCGCATCAACTGGGCGACAATATGAGTCATCAAAATAATACAATTAATTAACGTTAATAGTTGACAATGACAACAGCAGGAACTGGTGTTGGTAGAGTTAGTGGACGCCTAAAATCAGTGATGTTTGGGATTATTTCACGTACCGTATAGATTTAAACAAAAGTTAATGTCTGGTGACTAACGACGGTAAGAAATGCAAAAGACTGCTCGTGGGAAGGAATCCCACAAATCTAAAACGGCATTTAAAAGCTTGCCACAAGAAAGAAAATGATGCCATGGAAGAGAAAGAGAAAACTAAAGTAGCGGCAGCACCCAGTAAATCAACCAAGTTGCCAGCTTCCAACTCTTCTGCCTCAAGGAAAATTACCGACATGTTTGGTAATAAACTTAATAAACACAAATATTCTGCACAAGTCTGCTGAAAATATTTCTAGAATGCAAGCTCTAACACGATTCATAGCGAAAACTGTTGTTTCCACGTCGTTGGTAAGTAATAATGTATTATTTATTTCTTAGTAGTTATTACTTCTTAGAACCTATTTTTTTAAAAAAAAAGACACATGTGACACATCATACATGTAGTAGCATAACCTTTCGAACATTAAATTGTAAAACAAAACTTTTTCATTATAATTGTATGTGTATTTATATAGGCAGCAGTATCACTAATTTTGTTATGGGACAGGACAGGGCTTGAGAAAAATAATGGTTAGAGTACTTAAAACAGTTAAAATTTGTACACATGGCAGCTAAAATAGCAAAACTGTTAAATGTTATTCATTTCATTGAATCAACATAAGAATAAATAAAAATGGCTGTGCATTGCTACATGATAATTAGTATGCAATTATAAAATTTAAATTGTAAAATAATTACAATAATGAAAGAATGTAATTTACATGTACAGGTTGAGCATGAGGCATTCAGAGAGTTCTGAGTAATTCCAGCACTTATGGAAATAGAATATCATCTTTTTGAGGCACAGTCTGATCAAGCTCTGGACGCATCACTAAAAGAGCTAGCAGTCACCATTTTGGATGGCTTTAGGCCACGATTTGAGTTTGCGTTGAAACCAGAGTCTGATGTTTTTTAACCTATACCTTCTGCAGCTTGATCCTACAACTGTGTCAGCACTGTTCATTTTAGGAGAAGAGCCTATTCTAAATGCAGCAAAACAGGTTGTGTTGCGAGAAGAAACTGCTTTAGCAGCAGCCGCCGCAGTAAGTGCACAGCTTGGTCAAGTGCTTTCAGCTGCTGGTCAGCCTATTCCTAACCAAAATATCACTTCAACTGCGTCTCCTGATAGCGTTTGTTCAACAGCCCTGACTACATCTGGACCTCCTCTCAAGCGCATCAAATCCCTGACGCAACATTTGCGAACACCACACCCATCACCAATATTATATCTGCAGTTCGGGGGCCAGAAGACGAACTGGCAGATTATTTGTTGCACTATCAAGAAGCTGCCACAACAGTTAGTGAGGATGGCAATGGTTTATGCTACTGGCAATCACAGAACGTTCAAAAAAACGTTTCCGTTGCTTGCACTATTGGCTTTAGAAATATTGAATGCACCAGCTTCGGAGGCTTCCGTAGAGAGAATATTTTCTCTTTGTGGTGATTTGACTACTGGGAAAAGAAACAGCACTAATCAGAGTCTAGAGTCTAGAAAAAACGTGTCTTTCTCAAGCTGAACAGTCATTTGTTTTGATGTTTAGTCTTCACCCTTCAAGTGAACTGTTGTTACTTAGTTTAGTAAGTTCAGAGCTCTAGGCCTTAGAATGAATACATTTGTTTTAATTTTGACTAACGTTTTTGGTTTCTTATTATTATTACGTTTTTAGTTGTCTTATCTTATCTTATATGTTACAGACGCTCCTTCTGTACAGAAGATTATTGCGTTTTTTTGTACATGCACTGCTAGTCTACAACATAATCAAAAATTGAGTCATGACATTGGCATATAACACAATGTGATAGTGTGATTTATAATGTGACATTTGAGTGAATGGACTCATTCTCAGTACACTGAGCTGTCATCTCTGTGACTGCTATTATTATGCTTCAATCTGCTTCAAAAATTGGTCATGAACAATGATGTTATTTTTTATTGGTGTTTACAAGACTAAAACTAAAAGTGAAACTAAAATGAATGAGACGAAAACTAAAACTCAGGTGTTTTAGTTTTAGTCGACGAAAACTAAAACGAAAACTAAAATTGGGCCTAAAACTAAAACTAGACTAAAACTAAAATTATTACAGACAAAACGAAATAAAAACTAAAACTAAAATAGGACCTGGGACTAAAACAACACTAATTTATTTTGAGTGTAATTTTTGTCTAAAATATTAGGCTACATTTTTGCCAGTATTGGATGTAACGTAAAAAAGGGACGTAGCCAGTGTGTATTTTTACGTGTTGTCATTATATCATTGTGTACTTGTTACCTCCCTTTGCCCAATTAAAACAAGTTTTTTATTCTAGTCAAATGGAGTCAATAATAAAAATGACAAAATATTTAAATTAAAAAATTAAAGCTTTTAAAAAGATTTCACTTACAACGTCTTATATACTGTTAATTTTACTTTATATTTGTTTATGTCGTTATATTATTGTGTACTTGTTACCTCCCTTTGCCCTATTAAAACAATTTTTTTTACTCTAATAAAATGGATTCAATAATAAAAATGACAAAACATTTCAATTTTAAAATGACAGCTTTTAAAAAGATTTCACTTACAACGTCTTATATACTGTTAATTTACTTTATATTTGTTTATGATATGTAAGTTGGGGGGAGGGGGGCATGGTGGTCGAGCGACATGCGTGCTCAGCTAGCGTACAAAGTGTCGGTGAAAAAAAAATGGAGAAGAAAATTAATACAAGAGTGTTGAAAGCAATAATCCTCTGTAATATAAAAGTGTTGAAAGCAAAAATCTTCTGTAATACAAGAGTGTAGAAAGCAATAATTCTCTGTAATACAAGAGTGTAGAAAGCAATAATCCTCTGAAATACAAGAGTGTAGAAAGCAATTATCGTCTTCAATACAAGAGTATGGTCGTCTGTAATGACCACAGGTCACTCCCTCTCGTTCTACTTTAACATTCCCAACGTTTGGAACTCCTAACTCTAAAATTTTAATGTTTATTTGATATTCCATTCAGTAAATTACTGTAAGACTTAATTGTGTGAAATAGTTTCATTTACTTCTGTGTAGAATTCTGATTTTTTTTTCCAAGAAACTACCACACATAAGTATATCTGAATTAAATGTCTTACGTGTAGGACGCAATAATCTTCTGAATAAAAGGAGCTTCTATAAGAGATAAGATAATATATTTTAGTATATTTAAAGAAACGATCAATTAAATATGTAATATTTAAGAAACAAATTTAATTTTCTTTCAAATCATTACACACTTGACAATAAACAACTCTACAGTTATTATCCGAAGCAGGTACCATGCTATCAGATTATTCTAGCCCTAAATTACACAATGTGACCGTTTGGTTACAAAGCGAAATAATTATTATTTCACTACTAATTTATTAGTTTTAATTTTTAAAAGTGATTCCCCTTTTATTTTAACATGTTTTGAACTTTTTTACCGGATAACTCTTCTCTTAGACCGTTTTGTATTTTTGTAAGAACGACTTTTAGAAGATTACAGTGGGCGAAATTACTGTCTACTGAATCTAGTAAGTACAGGTGTTTTTTTTTTTTTTTATCAAATAATGAAAATGTCTGTTCTAAAAAAATATAAATGATAAAACTAATGTTTATACAGTAATAATGTAAGCTTAAATTTGACATTTGTCATCATCGTTTGATAATATATAAAAAAATAATATGTTACCATATGGTAACAGTGCGTCTATGTGGTTGATATTTTTCCTGTAGTTTTTCTTGTTGGAATATGACAACTTACTAAAGAATAAATCTTTATAAGCGATACTATTGTTTTATTCATAAAATATTTTTAAATATCTAATATTTATAATGTTATTCTTTTATACTTTTATAAAATTATCTAGTTTATGATCTGTAAAAAAATTAAAAAGTCTTTTTATAAATAGCATGATTAGAAGTATTTGATGATTATCAATAATATACAATACATTTTTATGTATATATATATATATATTTTTTTTGTTGGTTACATTTGATAATGTTTTTTTTTTCTTCTGTAGAATTCAAATATCAATGTCATGGATCCATCAATGTTTATGGAAGAATAAAGATGTACATATGATATCCGGGCCGTTCGTAATGACTCTGATGATAATTAGCTATCGTAGAAAGATGACGATAACGTAGATGAAACTTTTACAGTTAAGTTATTACGTTCAATTTACCTACTTTTAAAAATAAATTGTAATATATATTTTCTCTTATACTAACTTATACCTTTTGAAAAACAATTAAATATCATTCATTTAAATTTTACATAAACACTGACAAATAATATTTCAATTTGTTCTTTTAAGACCCTACAAAACCAGTCTTTGAGAGTAAAATGATTGAAACAGCTGGTAATTCTTGAGGTACTTCAGTCCAACCACAGCTAAAAGTATCAAACAAAAATTTACTTTTGCACCAAAGAGATGCAACAGACATCTTTCCCAGAGAGTCTGTTTTCTCTGGATATGTTGCTGTTGCAAAATAGCCTTAGAACCAAACAGGAAAATTATTGCTCAACAAATAATGGATAGTTTAGTAACACAATCAAACATAGAAATTTATATTATATATAAATATCTGCTAATGAACCAGGATGCAATGAACTGGAGCAGTTTACTAAAGTTTATTTATAATGAACATCATTGTTCAAAAGCCGATGCTACTGGGGAACTGATAACCGTTACGACAAGGTTGCTATAGATATATATATACCTCTCGACCACCACGTCCCACAGTTATTATTATTTTTGAGATTTAAAAATAATAATAATTAGTATTATTATTATTTTGCATTGTAAGTTTTTTCAACTTATAAAATAACTTATTATTTTTTTGTCTTAATACATAACAGTTTACTAAGTCGGGGCCGTGAATAAAGTACGTCACGCTATTTTTGACCATTTACCCCTCCCCCTCACACACTCCCATGAACACACTCGCGCACATTCTTATTCACTCACACACTCCAATTATCAACAAAAAAAGTATTAATCATTGTTCTTTTTACATTGTTTCCTTTTCCCAATTTGATATAATAAAAGATCCATGACGTCACATTATATGTTAATTTACGGCGCGCTATACCACACGCTCTGTTAATCTCAAAACCAAAATTTTTATTTTATTTCTATATTTTCCAATAAAAAAGAACGAAAAAATCAAGAGTTGCGAGACATAGCAACATCAAAGAACTGATCACATCAAAACTTGAGACAGTATCTAAGAATTATAAAAGTTATAAAATCTTTACAGTCCCCGGTATCCTTGTTATTAACATCCTTCAAATAAAACAAATGACGTCATTCTGTTTTTATCATATATTAATCCGTCTAGATTTTAAGATATATTTTTTGTTTGATATTAGACAGTCCTATCAGGAGTCTGAAAACTTTGATTTAAAGTAACAATAATATTTTCACTGGGTATGTTATCTTTGATACAACAAAGTCAATGCTAAGTTATTTACAAGTAAATAGTTTTTTGAAACATTGAAGATCGAAGAAAGAGAGAAATTTACAAGAAATTGCTTTAAAACGAACTCAGTAGTTAATGGTGGTAGGAGAATCCTAGAAATAATTTTTAATGATATCTCTTGTTAAAGAGATCGAAATCAAGTGGCATGCCACTTAAATAAAATACTGGTATTGAATCTGTGAAAGAGGACATCCGATTCAACTATAATTACTCAAAGAAATACATGAAGATAATTAAATTAAATTTATAGTTTTCTGAATTGGAAATAATTAAATTTCGAATCTATTATTTTAATCAACCTATTTTTTTCTATAAATTATATTTAGTAACATGCAATACAAAGTGTAAGCAATGCAAATTTGTAATGCCGTGTTGAATTGAATTGTTAATAGCAATTTATTTTAACCAAAGTTACAGATAATAATATGATCTTCTCATTAATAATTCATATAAACTCGTTTCATTTACAATCTCCTATGAAGTAGGTCGTTAGCGGTGCTTTTTAGTGCGGCGTTCATGGCGAAAATTCAATTAAACTGCACGTCAGAGAACAGAATAGAAAGTCTTTAAATTTGTAAAGTTTTCCCTAATATGTCATTTCCAACGACAATTCTCTTTTTCTTTCTTTGTCTCTTCTCTCTCCTTCTCTTTCTCTCTCTCGCTTTCCCTCTCCTTTTCTCTATATCTTTTCCTCTCCTTCTCTTCCTCTCTCTTTCTCTCTCGCTCTCTTTCTCTCTTTCACTTTCTCTCTATGTAACTTTCTCCCTTTCTACATCTCTTTCTCACTATCTCTTTTTAGTATCTCTATCACTCTCTTTCTCTTTCTTTCGATTTGTCTCGATATATGTCTCCCTTTTTCGTTATCTCTTGTTTACTATATCTTTCTCATTTTCTCTCTAACTATTACTCACTATCTCTTTTTCTCATTGTTTCTCTCTCCCTCTTTCTCTATCTCTTTTTTACTATATCATTCTCTCTCAATTTCTCTCTCTCTCTATTTATTTCTCAATATCTCTTTTTGTCATTCTTTCTCTCTCTCTTTCTCTATATATTCTCACTCTCTCTCTCTCTCTCTATTTCTCTCAACCTCAGTTTCTATCTCCTATTTCTTTCTCTCATTCTTTCTATCTCTCCATATAAGTGTTTTCCCTCACTCTCTTTTTCTTAATCTTTGTCTCTATCTCAATCTATTTCAACCTCGTTCTCTCTCCATTTCTCTCTTTATGTCTCTTTTTTTATTTTCTTTCTCTCTCTCTCGCTTAATCTATCTTTGACTCATTTTCTCTCTCACTTTCTCTCGCAATCTCTCTCACTATCTCTTACCCACTCCTTCTATTTCTCTCTATCTTTCACTCCCATTCTCTTTATCTCTTTCTCATTATCTCTTTTTTTCTCTTCTTCTCTCTCTCTTTTTTTCTCTACCTCTTTCACAATATTACTTTATCTCTCATTCTCTCACTATCTTCTTGAACACTATAACTTTCCCTCTCTCATTTTCTCTCTTTCTCTCTCTTTGTCTCTATCTCTTTCTCAATATCTCTTTCTCTCTCTAACTGTTTCCGACTATTCATGCCTCTCTCTTTCTCTCTCACTTTCTCTTTCTCGCCCACTTTCGCTCTCTTTTTCTCTCAATCTTTCTCACTCTATCTCGCTCAAGTTCATTCCTTAACGCTCTCTCTCTCTCTCTTTCTCTATTTGTCTCATTCTCTTTTCCGATTTCTCATTCTGTTTTTTTATTTTGTTTCCTCACTCACCCCCTTTTCTCTCTCTCTTTTCCCCTCTCCTTCATGTTCTCTCTTACTTTCCCTTTCTTTGTTTGTCCATCTCTATCTCTTTCTCATTTTCTCTTTATCTTTTTAGCGCATTTTCGAGATGTCGAAATCGCTATTGCACCCGTTTTGTCCGTCCGTCTGTCATCACCCTTGATCACAGCATCCATAAGTCCTAGACCCATGATGTATATATGTTTTTTGTATGCCCTGACCTGCCATTTGTGCATCAACACTCAGTTACTCGATTCGTTAAAAAACCCCGTTAAAGCTACCAAAAAATATTTCGAATCGAGAGATAACACTATAGCATGGAACGGCCGCCATTGCCGGAAGTTTAATACATAATCCTTCAAGCATTGAAGAGTCGTACGAAAGTGTGCAAAAGAATTAGTTTTTTTTTTAGTTGACGTCATTAGAATATGTGTAAAAGTTTAGAGAGTTTTACGTCATCATTTGTGGTGACTTGTAGTTGGATTAAAGAGAATTTTTTTTTTAAATGTAAAGAAATGACTTTTAAATAAAATAATGTCAGGTATATTCATTACACAAGAAAATTCATAAAAATATGTCTAAAATCTAAACACAATTACTGATAACTACATAATTCTGATATCTAACATAAGTACTGATACATAATACGAAAATGCGCTAACACGTCCTGAATTCCAATAGGTACCAGGCTTAACATGATTTTTTTATCTTCTTCTCTTTCCTGCTTTATTTCTCTATATCTTTCTCTCAGTCACTCTCTCTCTATATATATATATATTACTTTCTCTCGTTTTCTCCCCATTACATTTTATTTGTCTTGGTCTTTCTATCTCTTTCTCTCTACCTTTTTTAATCTTATCTCTTTCTCTCTTTTTGTCTCTATTTCTTTCTCACTCTCCTTTTCTCTCTATCTTATTCTCTCACTCCCCCTCTTTTATCTCACTTACGTTTTCTATATTTTTCTCTCTCTGTATGCCTCTCTCCTTCTCTTTCTGTCTCTCTTTCTCTGTTTCTATCTCTCCTTCTCTCTATCTTTCTTTCTCTCACTCTTATTCTCTCTTTTCTTTCTATCTCACTATCTTTTTCTCGTTTTCTCTCTCACTTTCTTTATCTCTTTCTTTCTCATTATCTCTGTCTTTCTCTCTCCTTTTCTATTTTGTTTTTAACCTCTCCTCTTTATTACTCTTTTTGATTTTCTCTATCTCTCTCTATCTCACTCTATCTAACTTTAATTCTCTTTCTTTTTCTATCACTACCTCTCTCTGTTTTTTCTCTTTAACTTTATCTCTCTATCTCTTTCTCAATCTCTCTCTCTCTCTCTTTCCTACCCTGTCTCTCTCTTTCTCACTATCTCTTTTACTCTCTCTTTCTGTGTCCTTTTCTTTCTCTCTTTTCCCCTCTCCTTCTCTTTTTCTTTCGATCTCTTTCCCATTACCCTTCTGTTTCTCTATTCATCTCCTTCTTTCTCTCTTTATCTCAATATCTTTTTTTGTTTTTCTAACTTTGTCACTATTACTTCTCTCACCTTTTCTCTCTTTCAATTTCTCTTTCTTTGTCTCTCTATTTCTTTCTCTCTAAATCTTTCTTATTATCTAGTATTCCCATCTCTCTCTTTTATTTAATTCTCTGTCTAAATATCACCTTCTCTCTCTTTCTTCTTCTTCCCTTTCTCTCTCTCTGTCACTCTCGTTCTCTATATTTTTCTCTCTATGTCTGTCTCACTATATTTTTCTCTTTCCAATTCTATCTTTCCTTCTCTATCTCGCCCTCTATTGCTCTAAATCACTCTCTTTCTCTCTCACTTTTTTCTCCCTTTCCCTCTCCGATAAAATATTCTTATAACCCAACTCAATCTATACTTGAGGTAGGAGAATCCTAACACATTCATTAAAATGTTTTCTCTTGTTAAAGAGATCGACGTCAAGTGGCCTGCCACTTTGTTACATAGATGCACCGATGCACACCAAACAATGACGTCATCATATTAAATTTTTTTACAGCGCTCATCAACACACGATTTTTCATCTAAACTAATTGCTGTAGACTCGCTCCTCAGTGTTACAGATCCAGTGAGTGACTTGGACTATTATATTATTTATAATTTGCGTACATTTGAGAAAGTTTATTATTTCGTATTTTCCCAAACAGGACAAGTTAGTTGGGCTTTTGAAAAAGGTTGGCGCCGTAGGTGCCCTAAAAAATGGGGCGCCGCAGGTGCCACGGCGCCCCGGCACAATCTAATTATTAAATACTTTGCGTACATTTTAGAAAGTTTAATATTTCGTATTTATAAAAAAAAAAAAGACAAGTTTGTTGGGCTTTTGAAAAAGGTTGGCGAAGTAGGCACCCTAAAAAAAGTGTCACTATAACAAGCAAAAGACGAGTGGGAATTAGCTTGACGAATGACCTTTGTCAGGTTATGTCAATTAGTTTGTGGTTGGCAAGCTAGAGTAATACGGGGTGGTAAGTAGCTAACCACAGTTAACATGTTTCATGAACAACAACATGTCGCAGTTATTCCCGCCCCCGATGTTCATTTACGTTGTTCTTATTTCATCGTGATGTATTTTTGCGTTTGTTAGCCCCCTCCACTTTCTATGAGCAAATCTGTGATGTATTTTTGTGTCTGTTCGACCCCTCCACTTTCTATGAGCAAATCTGTGATATATTTTTGTGTCAGTTCGACCCCTCCACTTTCTATGATCAAATCTGTGATGTATTTTTGTGTCTGTTCACCCCCTCCACTTTCTATGAGCAAACCTGTGATGTATTTTTGTGTCTGTTCGACCCCTCCACTTTCTTTGACTTATCTATGAGCAAATCTGTGATGTATTTGTGTGCCTGTTCACCCCCTCCACTTTCTATGAGCAAATCTGTGATGTATTTTTGTGTCTGTTCGACCCCTCCACTTTCTATGAGAAAATCTGTGATGTATTTTTGTGTCTGTTCACCCCTTCCACTTTCTTTGACTTATCTATGAGCAAATCTGTGATGTATTTTTGTGTCTGTTCGACCCCTCCACTTTCTATGAGCAAATCTGTGATGTATTTTTGTGTCTGTTCGACCCCTCCACTTTCTATGAGCAAATCTGTGATGTATTTTTGTGTCTGTTCGCCCCCTCCACTTTCTATGGGCAAATCTGTGATGTATTTTTGTGTCTGTTCGCCCCCTCCACTTTCTATGGGCAAATCTGTGATGTATTTTTGTGTCTGTTCGCTCCCTCCACTTTCTATGGGCAAATCTGTGATGTATTTTTGTGTCTTTTCGCCCCCTCCACTTTCTATGGGCACATCTGCGTAGTAAGCTACGCCGAGGGCATCTACTGTAAATTTAATCTCATTTTATAAATTCTCAACTTCATTGAAATCCGGATAATATCCGGATCTACCACAGGGATTTTCAGAATCAGCAACGTGGCAAAAATCTAAATATCAAGTCCGGATATTCGGAATGCCGGATAAAAGGCTGTCTCCTTGTTATTACTATGCTACAATTTTTTAAATACTGAAACAAAGAAAAGTTTTAATTTTCAAGTTGTGTCTAACATTCCCTATGCTATTATAAGAATCAAATCATACAACAAATTAAAATACACTAAAAACATTGTACAAAATGTACTTAGAAATATAAACAATATTGTCACATGATAGTAATCAATATATTATTAATGGAGAGAGATCACGTGACGAGTAAATGCTAGAGGACGCCAGTTGTAGTTGAATTAAGCAAGAAGTGTGCATGAAGCCAGTATGGCTCTCAACTGAGGTTATTTATGTACAAAGTATATATACTATAATGTTAAATTATAGTTTAATAGTTAATAAAAGACTTATGTGTGTTAAATTATAGTTTAATAGTTAATAAAAGACCTATGTGTATTAATAGAAGTTGGAGTCTGTCAGTGATGTACGCCTACAAGCGGGAATTCTCACGAGAAGTTTAAGTTTCGCTCTGGAATAATACACAAGTAATAAGTTACACTAAATATTATACATTAAGAGTCCAAGAGACAAAACGTTACATTTGTTGTAAGACGTGACACATATCAAGTATAATCAATGTTTTATTAATGACACGGAATTAAAATGTGATAGTTGTAATATAATGTTTACAATTTGGTCCCCTTTATTAAAATGTGATAGTTGTAATAAAATGTTGACAATTTGGTCTCCTTTATTAAAATTTCTATAAATCTTATTTTAGATATGTCTGCATCTAAATAAAATTAATGAGATGAGATTTACAGAAATGTTTTAGCCATGGTCTGAAGGAGTTTTATGAGGAGCCTAACAAGCTTAGTGTTTAATCAATCATAAAATTATCACAAAGTATTTAATAAAATGAGCAGCCAAATGTGAAAGTTAAAGAAAGTTATTTATTTTTATATGTTTATAACTGTCATACAACATTTAAATGTATTATCAATTTAAAAAAATAACTAGTTGCATGAACTTGTTTGAATCTAACTCAATATTTAAAAGGGTAAGTAAAAACTAGAAATACATTGGAACAGTATCCCTCAATTAAGGGAACGAAGTGAAGAGGTCAATTGTATAGGGATAGACTATACATCAATTACAAACTTAACAACTAGAATCAAATATATAGATCTAACAATGAATAAATTTAAATTTTTAGATTACATAATTTTATATAAAACTGATTTGAAAAATTCTCTTTTACGTCTTATTAATTTTAATCTATGTATTATTTTTGTGATCATAAAACATGAGAAATATCTAATGAAAAGCAAGAAGACTTTTTTCATGTAAACTGCGTTAAAAAAGTTAATAAAAGTCTTTGAAAAGATATGTTTTGATTTTCTTATAAGTTTGCGAACTAATAATTTCACTTTACGTCGAAGGCATTAATAATTAATTCAGTACTGGTGCTTTTTAGTGCGCACTTACAGGAAATACAAACTTAATGCACATGATAAAAATCTTTTTTTTTCCTTTTTCCTGACAATTAAAAGTTTTTTTTTTTTTTTTTTTTTTTTTTTTTTTGTGCTTTATTAAATACTGAGCTACAAGGTTTTTATACACAACTCAATAACAAAGACTGAGCTAAACTGTTCTAAACTTATCTCAATAACTTGGCTAAAAGGTTTTTATACACATCTCAATAAAAGAGACTGAGCTAAAAGGTTTTTATACACATCTCAATAAAAGAGACTGAGCTAAAATGTTTTATACACATCTCAATAACAAAGAATGATTTAAAATGTTTTTATACACATCTCAATAACAGAGACTGAGCTAAAATGTTTTTATACACATCTCAATAACAAAGAATGATTTAAAATGTTTTTATACACATCTCAATAACAGAGACTACTAGGATTCTATTTAACACAAACCAATAATTTTTAAGTTCTAAGATCAGAAACTGTTACACATAGTAGACTATTTTTAGGAAATTTAAATGAGAAATTAATCAGTAAATGTAAAATTTGTTTTATTCAATTATTTTTTTTTTAAAAATTAAAAACTAAGGGCATGTAAAAATGGAAATTATTTTTCGTTACACAAAAATACGGCTAATGTTTTTCTCTACAATGGTTGTGTATTGCCATATATGATACGCACCAACTTTTTATTTCCTGTTAGCGTGCACAAAAAAGCACCACTACTGATCTTTTTAATATGACGCTGTACATAAAACAACTTTGTTTGAAAGATAAATGAGAAGGACTAAACTTATCGTCCTCTTTAATTTCTGTTCATTTGTCCCTAATATGTCTTTGGGAAACTGTTTTCTTGATTTATGTTATTTAAATCTATTTTCTTATGCAACACGAAATTATACATTAGAGAAATATTTATTTCGACCAAAAATATTATTTTTTTCGATCATAAACGTTTCTAATTGTTAAAACTATTGTTTTAATATTTATTTGGTGATAAATTTAATGTCTAGTTCTTCAATTAGCTGTATAATGTATCCACAGACTTTTGCATTTCTACGTCGCTTGCCATCTAAGTTCGTTCCCTTTAACGAAGAATACTTGGTAAATTGAGTTGTTAGTTTTCTCTTAACTTTCTTAAAGACTTAGTTAAAAGAAATTCATATAACTAAAACATCATTAGCAAAATTTGAAACAGTTTATGAACATTTTAACCATAGGATAAAAAATACATTTATTTCGTTAAAAATTTAATTTCGCCTAAACAATTGTCTAAATATTTAAATATAATTTTATGTTAAGTTTAAAGACTAAGCTAGTTCCACCAACATATTTTAAAAATCCATGTCATAAATTTTTCATAGATGCGGAATTACTTAAAATGTTTGTATACAGATCTAATTAACACCCAGGAGACTGTAAAAAAAAAGTCATAACACCTGTCGGTATTGCTTATTGTGCGATGATTAAAGCCAGACATGTCTCTAGCAACATAAGTACATTGTGTTCTATGTTTCTATTGTATTTCTATACCGTGTAAGATTTTTTTCAGCACCTATCAAGGACCAGAACTGTAGGGAGAAGGATGTATTGATATATTTAAGTATATAAAGTGTAAGATATAAAATAAAATATTAAGTTTTGTACATCACTCTCCGATATGAACAAATAGTATTAAATTATTTTTGACGATGTTCTCATTAACCATATTGCTTAGGTTTTGTACAGTTTAATATTAAATTTAAGACATCAAAACTATGGATTTGTGGTGTAGCGCTGAAGTAAACTATACTTTAATGTAGGTGTGAAACAAAAATATAAAACTATACCAGCTCTGATGTAAACTATACTTTAATTTAGGTGTGAAACAATAATATAAAACTATACCAGCTCTGATATAAACTATACTTTAATGTAGGTGTGATACAATAATATAAAATTATACCACCTCTGATGTAAACTATACTTTTATGTAGGTGAGATAAAATAATATAAAACTATACCAGCTCTGATGTAAACTATGCTTTTATGCAGGTGTGATACAATAATATAAAAAACTATATTATTCCTTTAATGTTAATATTCTGCCTATAAATAATTATTCAACTAAGATGTAACATACAAGTTTCAAAGTTTAGCTTACTACGAAAAATACGGAAAAACTTTATTTGACAATGAACGGTTCGCTGAAGATGTTTTTCAGAAATTCATGTTTTTGGTCATAGTTTTCTAAAAAACTATATAATTTAGTTATTAAATACGTCACATATATACCTCGCGGTCAATGTCTAACTTAAAGACTAAATGTAAATATTGTAATTTTTAACACTTCACTTAGATATGCTTACAAAAGCAAATAAAAAGGCGTAATAAGCTGACATCGAATAACTTTGTATTTCCTGTTAGCGTACACGAAAAAGCACCACTACTGATCTTTTTAAGATGACTTTGAAAAATATATCAGAAAAACGAAACTTATCGTCCTCTTAAATTTCTGTTAATTTGTTCATAATATTTCTATGGAAAACAATTTTCATGATTTGTGTTATGTAAATCTTTTGCTTTATGAAACACGAACATATAAAGGAAGAATTTGTAAATGATTCGAAACAAATATTTTTTTATAATTGTTTTAAACAATAACTAAAACTTTTATTTTTTTTATTTATTTACGGTTGTTTATCCTATAATGGATTGTGTCTCTCATCGTCACATCATTAGTAAAAATAAGCTATATTAAGGTTGCTTGCCATCTAACTTCGTTTCCCCTAACAAGGGATACTTCTACCTAATCAATGAATGGATTAATTTGTCTTTACCTTGTTAAAGATCAGTTATTAGAAATACATATTGCTAAAACATCTTTGGTAAATTTGAAATATGTTATGAAAATTCTAACCTTAGGATAAAAAAATAAATGTATTTATTTAAACTAGGGCTGTTATCTATTAATTTAAATTTAATCGTTAACTTTTGCAAAATTACCGAATAATTAATCGATAATTTTGATTAAAGCTAAAAATAATATGTAGGACGACATCAAACTGAAAATTTCAGGGGAAGGAACAAAAACAGGTAATTGACATTTTTTAATTTAAAATAATTAGTTCAACATAATGTCAATAAATTTAATATTTGTTATTATTAATTCAGTCTCTTCTTCTTCTGCGTTCTCATTGAGTTAATTCAGTAAAACCAATGTAAATAAGTCAGTACGTCAAAAAGCAACCTATACATAATCATCCGATACTACTCATTTGTTAATAAATTGATGACGTTATTTAACTAATTTTTCTTAATTTTAATTGCTATTCTACCGATTAAAATACTTTGAATCGATAATTTGTTTTACCGATTAATCGAGAAATTATTGATACAATCAGATTGTGGTAATGTGTATGTAACTAAGAAATTATTGATACAATCAGATTGTGGGAATGTGCATGTAACTATGAAATTATTGATACAATCAGATTGTGGAAATGTGTATGTAACTAAGATATTATTGATACAATCAGATTGTGGGAATGTGTATGTAACTAAGATATTATTGATACAATCAGATTGTGGGAATGTGTATGTAACTAAGAAATTATTGATACAATCAGATTGTGGGAATGTGTATGTAACTAAGAAATTATTGAAACAATCGGATTGTGGGAATGTGTATGTGACTAAGATATTATTGTGTTAAAGATAAGAGATCTGGATAATTTTTCTCATACATTTGTTTTAAAAATGCCTGCAGCCTGCTTTTGATTTAAAAATGTATTTATTCGTTCATTGACCAAAAAAAAATAATTGTTTATTTATTCCTCATTAAAATAATAAAATAGTAGTATTGTCATCATACAAAATAGGACTGACGTTTTATATCTTTCTAAGTAAAAGAAGATTCATGTTTTGTAATCTTTTCTCTGGGTAGGTGTCTGTGACAAGACCCGACATAATGGCCACGGATAAAGCCAAACTGTGGTACCGCACTATATAAGTTCTAAAATAATAATTATTATTATCATAAACTTAAATATTTAACAAACTTCTGGTAAGATGTCGGTCTAACATGATTGTTAGACTGTGGTCGTGTGGCATGCGCTTTCGGCTCTCGCACAGAGAGTCATGGGTTCGAATATCCGGTATGAAGTTTATTCTTGACATCACCAGCTCACATTAACCAATTTAAGACGTAAATAACTGACCGTAGCTATATGATTGTAATAAATGACTGGATCGCAAATTTATATGTGAAAATTATATGAATAGTATCATACACGAGAAAAAAAACTGTTTTATTTTTATCTGTAATATGTATGACGTGTTTTACTCCGTGTCGTTAGATTATAGAGTAGTCCTTGTATGTTACTAATAACGTAAATCGGTGACGTAGCCAGTGTATATTTTACTCCGTGTCGTTAGATTATGGAGTAGTCCTTGTATATTACTTATAACGTAAATCAGTGACGTAGCCAGTGTATATTTTACTCTGTGACGTTAGATTATGGAGTAGTCCTTGTCTATTACTTATAACGTAAATCAGTGACGTAGCCAGTGTATATTTTACTCTGTAACGTTAGATTATGGTGTAGTCCTTGTATGTTACTTATAACGTAAATCGGTGACGTAGCCAGTGTATATTTTACTCTGTGACGTTAGATTATGGTGTAGTCCTTGTATGTTACATATAACGTAAATCAGTGACGTAGCCGGTGTATATTTTACTCTGTGACGTTAGATTATTGTGTAGTCCTTGTATATTACTTATAACGTAAATCAGTGACGTAGCTAGTGTATATTTTACTCTGTGACGTTAGATTATGGTGTAGTCCTTATAAATTACTTATAACGTAAATCAGTGACGTAGCCAGTGTATATTTTACTCTGTGACGTTAGATTATGGTGTAGTCCTTATCTCCCTTACCTGATTCTAACCATTAATTTTTTCTAGTAAAATAAAGTCCACAGTGGAAATGATAACAACTTTTGAACAGATTTAATTTACAAGGCATTGTACAATGTTAATTTACTCTATATTTGTATATGATATGTTAATTGGTGGACATGGCGGCATGTGTGTTTAGTTGGCGTGCAAGGAGTAATAGATGAAAAAAGTATGGAAATTATAAAGAAAAAGTTTAGATACTATACAACAATATGTCCTTATAAAAAAAAATACAAACAACTGTGTTTATTCATTAACTCATTCAACACTCAGTCACTTCATCCATGTAACAAACTTACCACTGTGTTTATACATTAACTCATTCAACACTCAGTTAATTGGTCCATGTAACAAACTTACCACTGTGTTTATACATTAACTCATTCAACACTAAGTCACTTGGCCCATGTAACAAACTTAACACTTACCAATGTGTTAGAATAAATCAGGGGTATGAAGATTGACATTAATTGTATCCAGGAGACCAGGTTTTTGACAGATTATGTGGAGAAGAATGCTGATCTGGCTCCACTTGACTGTTCCGTTTGTTTATTTACACGTTCTTCTCAAGGTCAAGGACATGATGTCGTCTACAAAAATACGTTGGCCGGAGAGCTTTCATTTTTCAAATATTTACAAAAATAGCACATACGTCATTCTAATAAGTTTAACCTTGTCAGTGCCTCGACACAAAGGTCTGCTTCCTGCGGTTTACTAGCCGCATGTCACTCTTCTATGTGCAAACATTAATAACAGTATTATTTAGCTTTTAAAACTCATGTGATTTGCTTTTTAAAAACTTTATAAAAACAAGGGTAATTTTTCTCTCTTCAGTTTCAAAAATTTGTTGATTACGAATTGTTCTATAAACCAGTCAACTGAGTTTGTTGGAAATGAACTAAAGTTTTATCTGATGTAGGATAATCTTCACATTTCAATGACATTGTATCCCAATTTATAGGGATCGAGATCAAGCGAAATAGCACTTAGATAAAATATAATAATTCTCTATTCAACTGGAAAAGCTCTAATTACTATATTAATGAAACAGTAAAGTAAGCAATCATGCTAAAATAAATATATAACTTTCATTGTTTGCTTTAAACACCAAATAAATCCTATTTACAGATCCGATTTGCACCTGATATTTTATGTTCCTACACTTGTTTTCTTATCCGTTCATACAAAGAACTACGAAACACAAGTCATTAATATTAAGAGTCTTTGAAATATAAATAACATATCAATAAAGATGTTGTTAAGAATAGAATTCTTATCATTAAGGTTTAAAGTAAGTTGAGTAGAGAATAAATTAAATTTGATTTTAAAAACAAAAGCACCAGTGCTTGGTGGTGCGTTGCAAACATTAAACTCTATTTCCATTTACACCTATTAACAAAATAGAAAGTAAATTGAAATAAATCCAAACAGCTCACTATATTGTTAACATAATCTGTACCAACCTACGAATCAACTTAATTGAACCAATCTATTATAGTACGCACCAATGTGATGGGTTTATTTATGGAGCTGTAGAAAGTGAGTGTATGAATCAATGATAAGGAAATATAGAAACATATGATTGTAAACGATATGTTATGCTATCTCAGAGCTCTTCTTTAAAATCAAACACTTTTCTCACACATCGGATGTTAGCATAGTCATGATCTCCTAGAGTAGAGGTGACTGCTATCAGTCAACAAGTCACTAGTCTGGGGCGGATAATGATTTGCTTTGGAAATGTAAACTTTAATACTTTTAAAATACATATTAATTGTTGAATATAATTTTTATCTAAAATATTAAGCTACATTTATATAATAATAAAAATAAAATGATGATTTATATAGCGCTGTATCCCAGCAAGGAGCCAGGCTCACAGCGCTTTACATGGAAACAAAAATACATATATAAATAAAAAGAAACATTCATAGCATATTAACTACATAAATAACAATACGGTATACTCAATACATCAGCTACGCTAATCAATTACAGAAATCTATATATAACGTAAAAAAGGGACATAGCCAGTGTGTATTTTTACAGGTTGTCGTTATATTTTTATGCAATTTCTACCTCCCTTTGCCTGAATCGATCAACTATTTTGTTTTAATAGAATAAAGTCCTCGGGTGAAATGACAAAATAGTTACATTTAAAAAATAACATCTTTTAAAATGAATTCACTTACAACGTCTTATATACTGTTAATTTACTTTATGTTTGTGTATGATATGTAAGTTAGGGGGCATGGTGGTCGAGCGGCATGCGTGCTCAGCTGGCGTACAGAGAGTCACAGGTAAACAAACTAGAAAAGTCAGTTGATACAAGAGTGTAGAAAGTAATAATCCTCTGTATTACAAGAGTGTAGGAAGTAATAATCCTCTGTAATACAAGAGTGTAAAAAGTAATAATCCTCTGTAATACAAGAGTGTAGAAAGCAATAATCCTCTGTAATACAAGAGTGTAGAAAGCAATAATCCTCTGTAATACAAGAGTGTAGAAAGCAATAATCCTCTGTAATCCAAGAGTGTAGAAAGCATTAATCCTCTGTAATACAAAAGTGTAGAAAGCAATAATTCTCTGTAATACAAGAGTGTAGAAAGCAATAATCCTCTGTAATACAAGAGTGTAGAAAGCAATAATCCTCTGTAATACAAGAGTGTAGAAAGCAATAATCCTCTGTAAAGAACGGTCATCTGTAATGTCCACAGGTCACTCCATCTCGTTCTACTTTAACTTTCCCAACGTTCGGAACTCCTAACTCTAACATTTGAATTTTTATTTGATATTCCATTCAGTAAATTACTGTAAGACTTAATTGTGTGAGTTACTTTTATCTACATCTGTGTAGGATTCTAGATTTTTTTCATTTACTACCACTCATAAGTATGTCTGAGTTACTTTTCTTCCGTATAGGACGCAATAATCTTATGAATAGAAGGAGATCCTGTAACTGATGAATTATATATTTTAATTTATTTTAAAGAAAAGTATGTACCATTTAAGAAAACAAATTTTATTTTCTGTTAAAATACAATTGTCATGGTGATCATACTACAATTGTCATGGTGATCATAATACAATTGTTATGGTGATCATAATACGATTGTCATGGTGATCATAATACAATTGTCATGGTGATCATAATACAATTGTCATGGTGATCATAATACAATTGTCATGGTGATCATAATACAATCGTCATGGTGATCATAATACAATTGTCATGGTGATCATAATACGATTGTCATGGTGATCATAATACAATTGTCATGGTGCTCAAATAATTAATTATCTTAACATCCGCTATAAGTTTAATGAGATTTAAATGAATAAAATGTTTAGCCGTACCTATCAATATCTAGTCAGTTACAATACTCTACTCACACGTATATATATATATATATACATAAAATGAAATGAAACAATTTACCAATTTTAAAATTCACAGACTCATAAAAAAGACGTGCTATATGTGACGTGCAATCAAATTGTATGTTCCATGAACGCCGCACTAAAAAGCACCGCTGTAGACCTACTTAATGTGACATTGAAATTGAGACAACTTAAGGGACATGAAGAATGAGAAGATCATAATATTAGTATCTGTAACTTTGGTTAAATTACAATCTAAGAGTCTAGCCGACAAATTATTACTTTTTTATGGCATACACTTTGTATTGCGTGTAAATAAATAATTTGTATAGAAATTTTTAATGTATAGGAAAAATACATTTTTATCCTAGTTATTTCCATATAGATCCAAAAAAAACTATAAATTTTATTCATTTATCTTTATGTAATCTCTGGCTAATTGATGTAACCATGCCTCGGATTCAGCATAGTTTGTATGTCATACATCTTCTAAGTGTCGTGCGACTTGACTTCGATCTCCTTAACAACAGATAGCCTTTCAATGAATTGCTAATATTCTCCCATCCCCAACATAGACTAAGTTCTATTTAAAACATTCTCATTCACCAGGCTATCGTGTTTGTTATATACATGTATAATATGTATATTACATAAAAGGAAAATAAGCTACTTTTCCACATGGTGTTACGGTGATTACCAATGTAGGCGTAACCTCTCCCTGGTTGGCCTTGGAGTGATCCATGTGGACGATGATGACCACAGGTGTAGTTAGCCAAAAGCTGGCCTTGGAGTGATCCATGTGGACGATGGTGACCACAGGTGTAGTTAGCCTTGGAGTGATCCATGTGGACGATGATGACCACAGGTGTAGTTAGCCTTGGAGTGATCCATTTGGACGATGATGACCACAGGTGTAGTTAGCCAAAAGTTTGCCTTGACGTGATCCATGTGGACGATGATGACCACAGGTGTAATTAGCCTTGGAGTGATCCATGTGGACGATGATGACCACAGGTGTAGTTAGCCAAAAGTTGGCCTTGGAGTGATCCATGTGGACGATGGTGACCACAGGTGTAGTTAGCCTTGGAGTGATCCATGTGGACGATGTTGACCATAGGTGTAGTTAGCCTTGGAGTGATCCATGTGGACGATGGTGACCACAGGTGTAGTTATCCTTGGAGTGATCCATGTGGACGATGGTGACCACAGGTGTTGTTGGCTTGGAGTGATCCATGTGGACGATGGTGACCACAGGTGTAGTTAGCCAAAAGTTGGCCTTGGAGTGATCCATGTGGACGATGGTGACCACAGGTGTAGTTAGCCTTGGAGTGATCCATGTGGACGATGGTAACCACAGGTGTAGTTAGCCAAAAATTGGCCTTGGAGTGATCCATGTGGACGAAGGTGACCACAGGTGTAGTTAGCCTTGGAGTGATCCATGTGGACGATGGTGACCACAGGTGTAGTTAGCCTTGGAGTGATCCATGTGGACGATGGTGACCACAGGTGTAGTTAGCCTTGGAGTGATCCATGTGAACGATGGTGACCACAGGTGTAGTTAGCCAAAAGTTGGCCTTGGAGTAATCCATGTGGACGATGGTAACCACAGCTGCAGTTAGCCAAAAGTTGGCCTTGGAGTGATCCATGTGGACGATGGTGACCACAGGTGTAGTTAGCCTTGGAGTGATCCATGTGGACGATGGTGACCACAGGTGTAGTTAGCCAAAAGTTGCCCTTGGAGTGATCCATGTGGACGATGATGACCACAGGTGTAGTTAGCCAAAAGTTGGCCTTGGAGTGATCCATTTGGACGATGGTGACCACAGGTGTAGTTATCCTTGGAGTGATCCATGTGGACGATGGTGACCACAGGTATAGTTAGCCTTGGAGTGATCCATGTGGACGATGGTGACCACTGGTGTAGTTATCCAAAAGTTGGCCTTGGAGTGATCCATGTGTACGATGATGACCACAGGTGTAGTTAGCCTTGGAGTGATCCATGTGGACGATTGTGACCACAGGTGTAGTTAGCCTTGGAGTGATCCATGTGGACGAAGATGACCACCGGTGTAGTTAGCCTTGGAGTGATCCATGTGGACGATGGTGACCACAGGTGTAGTTAGCCTTGGAGTGATCCATGTGGACGATGGTAACCACAGGTGTAGTTAGCCTTGGAGTGATCCATGTGGACGATGGTGACCACAGGTGTAGTTAGCCTTGGAGTGATCCATGTGGACGATG
>MUZC01000899.1:215279-227127 GCA_002072015.1 Radix auricularia
GGGGGGGGGGGTCGGCTTGCTCTGTCGGTAACAACGATGAGCGGCGTATTTCAAAGCCAATGTGAAGGTCATTTCGACCCCTTCCTAGTTAATAGTAGTTATCGGCGTTGTGTTTTATTTTCCTTACTTGAATAATTCAAAGAACAAAAACCTTTTAGTGTTTAAATGATTTTTGTATCATGTTTCTGGAAAAAAAAGTGAATTAAAATACTTTGTAGTTTATTGTCGAGACCGTGTTTTATTTCACTTTAACACTTATTTCATTTTAAGCATTTTCATGTTAAATTTTAATTTGATAAATTATTCTCGAGCCGAAATTTGAACACATAAGAGCCACAGTTTAAACACTGGTGGTAACGATATTGCAGTACCATTTTCACGGGTACCTGGGCGCCATTTTACTACCCGGGTAATTGTTCGTCAACGGGTACCCGGGTCCCGGGTACCCGTTGACAGGCCTAGACACTAGTTCATCTTTGTTTCCATTTGAAATGTGGAATGAAAATTAGAAACTGACGATGAAAAATCAAATAAATTTTAATTAAACTTTTCACTTGAGTGAGAACGGGAGAGAGAGAAAGAGAGAGAGAGATAAAAGGAAAAATAGAAATGATAGAGAGTAAGAGGCAGAGAAAAATTGAGTGAGAAAAACATAGAGAAAGAGAATGAAACAAAAAGACAGTTAAAGAGATACAGTGAGAAAGTTGGAAACATAAAGACAGTTTAAGTGATACAGTGAGAAAATTGGAAACAAAAAGGGAGTAAAAAATAGAGAAAATGAGAGATGTGTAGAGAGTGAGAAATAAGGAGAATGAGAGAATTAGAAAGATTGAGATAAATAAAGAGCAATTAAGACAGTAAGAGAGAGACAGAAAGAGAGAGAGAGTAATAACGAGTAAGAAAGAGAGAGTATTAGAGAATAAAAGAGAGAAAGAGAGAGAATGTGAGAGTGAGAGAGATAGAGAGAAAAAGAGTGAGTGAGAGAGATATAGAAGAGGGATAAAGAGAGGGTAAGAGAGAGAGAGAGCAGAAAAGAGAGTAATAGAAAGATAAACACAAGACATGAACATAATAATGTCTACGTTATCTTTGTGAAAACAAACACAATATTTAACTTGACTTTTATTTACACAGATAACATAGAATAACTTATAGTAACATTATCATTTAAGATAAAATGCTCTTTTCTTTTATTAAATATTAGTCGCTCAGAATTAATTATCTTTACATCCACTAGAAGTTTGATGAAGTTTTAATGTATTTAATGTTTATCCGTACTGAATGTTTGGTCATAATCTTTCTTTTGAACCTCTAGTTAGTTACAAGACTCTACACACACGTACATGTTATCTATATATATGTACATAAATATACATGAAATGAAACAAAATCCCAACGTTAAACTCACATAGATCTACACATAAAAGAGGCAACTTATAACTTTAAAAGACTTTCTATTGCTATATATGACGTGCAATCAAACTGTATGTTCCATGAACGCCGCACTAAAAAGCACCGCTGTAGACCTACTCAATATGACATTGTAATTGAGACAACTTAAGCGCCTTGAAAAAATGAGAAGATCAAAATATTAGTATCTGTAACTTTGGTTAAATTTCAATCTAAGAGTCTAGCCGACATAGTATTACTTATTTTAAGACTTACACTTTGTATTGCGTGAAACTAAATATTATGTATAGAAATGTTTAATGCAAATGAAAATTACATTTTTCATCCTAGGGAATTCCATATAAAAAACTATAAATTTTATACATTTACCTTTATGTTTTTCTTTGACTAAGTGATGACACCACAGCCTTGTCCAAGTTCTCTATAATATATTTTCTAAGTGTCACGCCACTTGACTTCCATCTCTGTAACAAGAGATAGCATTCCTAATGAATTCCTAAGATTCTACCACCGGCAGCATAGAGTTTAATTGAGGCATTCTGGTTTGGCAAGTGATGCAGAGTTCACATACCACGGCTGATGGTTGTACGCATTGTCCCGCCGCTTTTCGCCTATTTGGAGCAGCCCCATGTACGAAAAAAGCTTTTTATCCTTATGGCTTTACAGTTATTCCCAATGTAGGCGCAATCACACACTGCCGATTTTTTACCTCCCTCCCTCGTCAGAAAAAACGTAGACCACATCAAATAGGGCGTCACAAATATTTGCACCCCCCTCTATAATGAGCATGAGTCAAATAATTTTATTGTCACTTAAGTTTGTATTTAATGTGAAGTTGAACTCTAAAATAGATAAAAGCGTTAAGTCCATGTATAACGACCTTTAAGTAAGCAATCAAATATTTAAGTGCAACTTTTACTTAAAGTTGCAAGTTTTAATGTGACTTCACGTTTCTAAAACACACCCCACCACCGTCGTCACAAATCTGTGCCTTCTCCTCCATAATTGCAAAACGTCATTTATGGATGGCTTCTATTACAAATCTTACACTGTCAGGAACTGTTTAGATTATTAACTTTAAAAACTGACAACCTAGTACACATTATTAACATCAGTTTTTCTATGTCAACACGTGTTAATGGATACAAGAAACACAAGCGAATTCAATGGTTTGGGTTAGGAGTGAGGGGAGGAGAGGGGGGTAGATAAACAACATTAGCTGTTATCAATTGGTATATTTCAAAGCTACGTTTTTTAATCTCTATGCAGTACATCCTTATTTTTTACAGATAACTTTTGTTTTCCATGAAGAATTCTTTAAATTGTTTTATATTATTTTATTGTTGTTGTTGTTGTTGTGATTTCTGTTTCACGAGACATGAAAGATGTGTCAAAATACATTGTAGTTTGTTGGGTCCGTATTTTATTTCCCGTCGACAAATATTTTCCTTAGATGTACTTCACAGCACATATTTCAAACAAGCATTTTTGTTTGATGAATTGTTTCGAGAGCCACAATGTAAACGAAAGAAATAAAATACAAAAAATAAATAAAATCCCAATGTGAGCCGACCTCCATTAATAAAAACATTGAAGCTACATTTTCACGGGTACCCTAGCAAATTTTTACTACCCGGGTAATCTTTAGGGCAATAGATACTCTGGTCCCGGGTACACGTTGACAGGTCTACTTATTAGTAAGTGGCATTGTAAGAAATATACTTGTGTGTACCTGAATCTGTAGCTGTTATTATATTGCTAACTTCATAAATGTTTGAATTATCCGTTGAATAAGAGTGAAGACCTGGTCCTAATTTATCCACAACCTAGTACGTGGCACACATCATCGAGACTTGGTCCTAATTTATCCACAACCCAGTACGTGGCACACATCATCAAGACTTGTTTCTATTTTATCCACAACCCATTACGTGACACACATCAACCCAGTACGTGACACACATCAACCAAGTACGTGGCACACATCAACCCAGTACGTGGCACACATCAACCCAGTACGTGACACACATCAACCCAGTACGTGGCACTCATCAACCCAGTACGTGACACACATCAACCCAGTACGTGGCACACATCCACCCAGTACGTGCCACACATCAACCCAGTACGTGACACAAATCAACCCAGTACGTGGCATACATCAACCCAGTACGTGACACACATCAACCCAGTACGTGACACACATCAACCCAGTACGTGGCACACATCAACCCATTACGTGACACACATCAACCCAGTACGTGACACACATCAACCCAGTACGTGGCACACATCAACCCACTACGTGACACACATCAACCCAGTACGTGACACACATCAACCCAGTACGTGGCACACATCAACCCAGTACGTGACACACATCAACCCAGTAAGTGACACACATCAACCCAGTACGTGACACACATCAACCCAGTACGTGACACACATCAACCCAGTACGTGGCACACATCAACCCAGTACGTGACACACATCAACCCAGTACGTTACACACATCAACCCAGTACGTGGCACACATCAACCCAGTACGTGACACACATCAACCCAGTACGTGACACACATCAACCCAGTACGTGGCACACATCAACCAAGTACGTGGCACACATCAACCCAGGACGTGGCACACATCAACCCAGTACGTGGTACACATCATCCCAGTACGTGACACACATCAACCCAGTACGTGACACACATCAACCCAGTACGTGACAC
This sequence comes from Radix auricularia, assembly GCA_002072015.1. Lineage (NCBI taxonomy): Eukaryota > Metazoa > Mollusca > Gastropoda > Lymnaeidae > Radix > Radix auricularia. Next base: position 219,420 of record MUZC01000899.1, read on the forward strand.
ACATCAACCCAGTACGTGACACACTTTAACCCAGTACGTGACACACATCAACCCAGTACGTGCCACACATCATCCCAGTACGTGACACACATCAACCCAGTACGTGACACACATCATCCCATTACGTGGCACACATCAACCCAGTACGTGACACACATCAACCCAATGCGTGGCACACATCAACCCAGTACGTGACACACAACAACCCAGTACGTGGCACACATCAACCCAGTACGTGGCACACATCAACCCAGTACGTTGTACACACCATCTTTTACTTTTATAACAGTTTAACCAAATAGACATTAGCTGTGTTATTCTTGTTCGCTTACCAAAGTATTTAGACGACACGGACACGGCGTTGTTAAGTAAAGTCATTTCAAGCTGACGTAAAACCATTTTATGTAATATATTAAATATCTACTTTGGTAGACAACAAAAGCAAGGTTATTATACAATGTATAGCGACTATAAGTAAATTTTTAATGAATCAAGGCATAAACCAGTGAAATGAGAGAGTTGAAAATGGAAACCTAACATTTCATGATAATGTATCCCTCTTTTAAGGGATCGAGATCAAGTGACATAACACTTGAATAAATATAGACAGGTTCCTATTGTTAAACTCTACAGTAACGTGTCTTAATATTCAGGTAAGCATATCTGCTAAAGTTCTTACAAAAATATTATGGTTCTCTTCAATTCTATGTAAATATGATTAAAAAATAGATCTATATATTTATTGAAATTGAATACTTTCTTTATTTTGAGTCGATATAAAAACACAAAATCTTTAATATAAAGAGTCATACAAGTGTACATTTTAAAAAATTAAACTTGAAATATTTTTACTTAATTAGTTGTCAATAGGAAGTTTATTTAAAAAACAAAACACTTTAATGTTTATCGTAAAAACATCACTAGCGGTGCTTTGTGGTGCATTACTAACAGAAAAACAATTCGTTTTGTCAATTTTTAACATCATAAAATAATGTTCGATTTATCTTACATTAATAAATTTTATCTTAAAATAAAAAAAACCCATAAAAAACTAAGTTTTTCACTGAACCGTATATACTCGAGTATAAGCCGACTTTTTCAGCACATTTTTTGTGCTGAAAAAGCACCCCCTCGGCTTACACTCAGTGAAATAAAATAACCCCAGAAAATGCCGCTTTGCAGCCAGATATTAGCCTGTAGTCACTGCAGCCCGCCTGCCTAAACTGATCTAGTCACTGCAGCCCGCCCCGCCTCCACTGGTTGCTATATCGCCTCCCGTTTCTGTTCCACTTGTAGAGCTAATTTACTGTTTCTCTTTAAAATAAATATTATGTGTTTTAATGTAATTTTATTGGTATCTATTATTTTTTTAAATTTACCAGTAGCTGCTGCATTTCGCATTTCCCACCCTCGGCTTATACTCGAGTCAATACTTTTTCCCAGTTTTTTGTGGTAAAATTAGGGGTCTCCGCTTATACTCGGGTCGGCTTATACTCGAGTATATACGGTAAATTCTTTATTTATGACACATAACAATAAGGATGTTCTTTATAATACGCAGGGCAAAACAATCCGAAAATACAAAATTTTAGTTATGTCTCGTAAAACGTGTTTAATATTTTGGATATTACAGTTACTGGTATTCTATATGCAACCAATACCCATGATAGAGTCCACATGGAAAATATACTCAAAAAACGATTAGTACGTGGGCTCCACAATGTAATGTTGTAATTATTTATGTTATTTTACTTTGTACTGTTGTAGGCATCAGCCAAAACGTTTACAATTATTTGTGTTAGTTGATATTTAAGCTTATATTTATTGTTTTCTTACACAAATAGTTTGTGTAAATTGTTTTTTAATATAATGCGCACAGATCGTGCATATATATATTTTTTTAATATTGTCAATGTAATGCGCACATTATAGCGTGACATAAAAGGTTGTTGAACATACTACGCACCACAACACACTATCTCAAAAAAAAAATCATGTTAAGCCTGGTCCCTTTTGGAACTCAGGACGTGTTAGCGCATTTTCGTATTATGTATCAGTACTTATGTTAGATATCAGCATTATGTAGTTATCAGTAATTGTGTTTAGATTTTAGACATATTTTTATGAATTTTCTTGTGTAATGAATATACCTGACATTTTTAAATTTAAAAGTCATTTCTTTACATTTTAAAATTTTATATTTTCTCTTTAATCTAACTACAAGTCACCACAAATGATGACGTAAAAGTCTCTAAACCTTTACACATATTCTAATGACGTCAACTAAAAAAAACAACTAATTCTTTTGCACGCCTTCGCACCACTCTTGAATGCTTGAAAAAATGCTCTATTCGACTTCCGGCAATGGCGGCCGTTCCTTGTGCCAGTGTTAACTCTCGATTCGCAAAGTTTTTTGGTAGTTTTAACGGGGTTTTTTAACGGATCGAGTAACTGAGTGTTGATGCACCAATGGCAGGTCAGGACATACAAAAAACATATATACATCATGGGTCTAGGACTTATGGATCCTGTGATCAGGGTGATGACAGACGGACGGATGGACAAAACGGGTGCAATAGCGATTTCGACATCTCGAAAATGCGCTAAAAATGATATAGTAGGTCGGTCGGTCGCACGGCTCAGACACCACAAGTTAATATAAAAGATTTAAATATACAAAATAGCGGAACACAAACGTCACTTCCATGATTTCAATTACGGAAACTGAGATAACGGCTGATGACCATTAATAACTAGTCATAAATCGTTAAGAAGATATATTAAAGTTAAAATTGTATATTAAACAAACAGGACTCTCTGCTTATTATTTAGTTTAAATATGACTATTTATTAATTAACGGCGGCCTTATCTTTGTGTTTTCATCTGTTTATTATTTAACGCGGCCTTATCTTTGTGTTTTCAACTATTTATTATTTAACGGCGGCCTTATCTTTGTGTTTTCAACTATTTATTATTTAACGACAGTCTTATCTTTGTGTTTTCAACTATTTATTATTTAAAGGCGGCCTTATCTTTGTGTTTTCAACTATTTATTATTTAACGGCGGCCTTATCTTTGTGTTTTCAACTATTTTCTTTTAACTATAAGTATAGTCAGTAACTACTCTGTCATTTAAAAATACATCATTTTCAAAATCTAAGGCAATTTATTAGTGTAACATTGTCATCTGTTAACAATGCTGTTTATAAATGTATATATATACTGAAGAAATAAAGGATCTAATAATTATCATAGCCTTCACTTTGAATAGGTTTAGAATATCTCTATCAATATAGCCATGAATTTAGAATATCTCTATCAATTTATCCATAATTATAGAATATCTCTATCTATATAGCTATAAATATAGAATATCTCTATCTATGTAGCCATGAATATAGACTATTTTTGTGTTTGCTCTAATTTGTAAGTTTTATGTAGATGTCAACATACAAATTTGAATTCCGGTTAGCATGAGCAGCATTTGTTATACCGAGAAATGTTGGGGTGCTTTCTATTGTTTTTGTAAATCTAGAAACATAAAGTGAAGGAAACATTATTGTTTATATAAATCAAGAAACATAAAGTGAAGGAAACATTATTGTTTAGGTATTGCACACAATTGACTATTGTGTTGTTACATTCGCACAGATAACTGAAGATCTGTCCTCAGATCACTTTGTATTCTTTGTGACCTAAGATTGGTTCACTCCCCTCTTCCCACTGTGTTAAAACATGTACACAATCTTAACGAGATGAACGAGCATGTTGTGTGTGGAAGTGACCACTGACCCCTGACCTCTATCGACCTTTGATTAAGCCAAACAGCTAATTACTGATATATGGGTAGAAGTATGCGAATATCGAATAAAATGTCATCAAAGTTTACATCTTTTGCGAATGATTCGCCAAATCAGCTCAATCCGTCATTACTTAACAGTAAGTGCAACAAAAAGTCTAGTATGTGTTTTTGTTGTAGCTCGTATTGATTACCGCAATTCTCTTCTGTCTGGTGCGCCAAAACAATCCCTTGAAAAACTAAAGAAAATTTAAAAATTCAGCTGCCAGATTAGTTCTAAAATATAAAAATTTCATTACTTTGTTACTCCGCTACATTACTCACTTGATTGGCTACCCATACAAGCCCGAATCGACTATAAACTGTCTATTTTCTGTTACAACTTTTTTTCTGACTCATGTCCTTTCTATCTTACTGAACTTTGTTGGTCTACTCACAAAATCGTCAGCTACGCTCTTCTGCAGACACACGCATTCTCTATGTTTCCAAGACACGAGAGAAAACATTTGGCAGGACATCATTCTCTGTTTGTGCAGCTAAACAATGAAATTCTCTACTAGAACAACTCTGCAGTATTTTAACCACTAAGACCATCAAGACTGAACTTAAGACGCATGTTTCCAAAATTTATTTTCAAAATTAAGGAAGCAACATTTCATGGCCAAAATATGGACAAACCTGAATGTCATGGCAACCCAATTTAGACTAAATTAGAGACCAAAATATGGACAGTCATGCATGTCATTGCAACCCAATTTAGACTAAATTAGAGACCAAAATATGGACAGTCATGCATGTCATGGCAAACCAATTTAGACTAAATTAGAGACCAAAATAGGGACAGACATGCATGTCATGGCAACCCAATTTAGATTTAATTAGAGCCCAAAATATGGACAGACATGCATGTCATGGCAACCCAATTTAGATTCAATTAGAGATCAAAATTGGGACAGACATGCATGTCATGGCAACCCAATTTAGATGTAATTAGAGCCCAAAATATGGACAGACATGCATGTCATGGCAACCCAATTTAGATTCAATTAGAGACCAAAATAGGGACAGACATGCATGTCATGGCAACCCAATTTAGATTTAATTAGAGCCCAAAATATGGACAGACATGCATGTCATGGCAACCCAATTTAGATTTAATTAGAGCCCAAAATATGGACAGACCTGCATGTCATGGCAACCCAATTGAGATTTAATTAGAGACCAAAATAGGGACAGACATGCATGCCATGGCAACCCAATTTAGATTTTATTAGAGCCCAAAATATGAACAGACCTGCATGTCATGGTAACCCAATATAGATTTAATTAGAGACCATAAAAGGGACAGACATGTTGTCATGGCAACCCAATTTAGATTTAATTAGATACCAAAATATGGACAGACATGTTGTCATGGCAACCCAATTAAGATTTAATTAGAGACCAAAATAGGGACAAACATGCATGTCATGGCAACCCAATTCGGTTTAATTAGAGACATACACAATGGTGGGGTATACAAGCGATAATCCTTAAGGCTGAGAGATGTCAATAATGAAGACATGAATGCCATGCATGAGGAAGATGACTAGGAAAATGAATAAGTACAGATGTAAATACATTTAATCAATAATTATGTACAAAAGATAAAAATTTCGCTCTTTTGTTCATTTTTTGCGTGTCTAGGTTTTTTCTTCCAGATCTAGTTTATTTTTTACAAGTGGCTAGGTTTTTCCTCACAAATTGTCACTGGCAGCACTGGTCTATAGTCTATTTAACAAAGCGGCTATGTTTTTTTCACAAATTGTCACTGGCAGCATTGGTCTATAGTCTATGTATCAAAGTGGCAGGCCACTTGACGTCGATCTCTTTAACAAGAGAAAACATTTTAATGAATTTGTTAGGATTCTCCTACCTCAAGTATAGATTAAGTAGGGTTATAAGAATATTTTATCGGAGAGGGAAAGGGAGAAAAAAGTGAGAGAGATGGAGAGTGAGTTAGAGAAATAGAGGGTGAGATAGAGAAGGAGAGATAGAATTGGAAAGAGAAAAATATAGTGAGAGAGACATACAGAGAAAAATATAGAGAACGAGAGTGACGGAGGGAGAGAGAAAAGGAAGAAGAAAGAGAGAGAAGGAGATATTGAGACAGAGATTGAAATAAAAAAGAGAGATGGGAATACTAAATAATAAGAAAGAGGTAGAGAGAAATAGAGAGACAAAGAAAGAGAAAATGAAAGAGAGAAAAAAGGAGAGAAGTAATAGTGACAAAGTTAGAAAAACAAAAAAGATATTGAGATAAAGATAGAAAGAAGGAGAGGAATAGAGAAACAGAAGGGTAATGGGAAAGAGATCGAAAGAAAAAGAGAAGGAGAGGGGAAAAGGGAGAGAGGGAAGGAGACAGAAAGAAAGAGTAAAAGAGATAGTGAGAAAGAGTTAGAGAGACAGGGAAGGAAAGAGAGAGATATTGAGAAAGAGAGAGAGAAAGTTAGATAGAAAAAACAGAAAGAGGTAGAGATAGAAAAAGAAAGAGAATTAAAGTTAGATAGAGTGAGATAGAGAGAGAGATAGAGAGAATGAAAAAGAGTAATAAAGAGGAGAGGTTAAAACAGATAAAAAAGGAGAGAGAAAGACAGAGATAATGAGAAAGAAAAAGATAAAGAAAGTGAGAGATAAAAAGATAGCGAGATAGAAAGAAAGAAGAGAATGAGAGTGAGATAAAGAAAGATGGAGAGAAGGAGAGATAGAAACAGAGAAAGAGAGACAGAAAGAGAAGGAGAGAGACATACAGAGAGAAAAATATAGAGAACGTAAGTGAGATAGAAGAGGGAGAGTGAGAGAATAAGATAGAGAGAAAAAGAGAGTGAGAAATAAATAGAGACAAAAAGAGAGAAAGAGATAAGATTAAATAAGGTAGAGAGAAAGAGATAGAAAGACCAAGACAAATAAAATGAAATGGGGAGAAAATGAGAGAAAGCAATATATATATAGAGAGAGTGACTGAGAGAAAGATATAGAGAAATAAAGTAGGAAAGAGAAGAAGATAAAAAAGAGAAAGAGAAAATGAGAAAGAGATAGAGATGGACAAAAAAAGAAAGGGAAAGTAAGAGAGAACATATAGGAGAGGGAAAAAGAGCAAGAGAAATGGGGGTGAGTGAGGAAAATTTAAAAAAAAAAGAATGAGAAATAGAAAAAGAGAATGAGATAAATAGAGAGAGAGAGAGAGAGAGAGAGAGAGAGTGTGTGTTAAGGAATGATCTTGAGCGAGATAGAGTGAGAAAGATTGAGAGATAAAGAGAGCGAAAGTGGGCGAGAAAGAGAAAGTGAGAGAGTAAGAGAGATGAATGAATAGTCGGAATAGTTAGAGAGAGAAAGAGATAGTGAGAAAGAGATAGAGACAAAGAGAGAGAAATAGAGAAAATCAGAGAATGAAAGTTCAAGAAGATCGTGAAAGCATGAGAGAAAAAATAATAGTGTAAAAGAGTTTGAGAAAAAAGAGAGAGAGAGAGAAGAAGAGAAAAAGAAAAAAGAGATAATGAGAAAGAGATAAAGAGAAGGGGAGTGAGAGATAGAGAGAAAAAGAAGGAGTTGTTAAAAGATAGTGAGAGAGAAAAGGAGTGAAAGATAGATTAAGCGAGAAAGCGAGAAAGAGAGAAGGAAAGTAAAAAAGAGACATATAGAGAGAAATGGAGAGAGACTTGAACTTGAACTGTCCCTTAACCCGACGCTGGGTCGTTGGGGCACCATTTTGAGCTGCGCACTAACTCCTGCCAAGTGTCACGGTTCTGAGCTGCCTTCTGGGAATCGCTAAATGAAAGGCCGGTCCACACTTTGATGTTGTCCTCCCAACTCTTCCTTGGTCTGCCTCTTTTCCTTCTTCCCTGGACTGTGCCTTGCAATATCGTCTT
>MUZC01000899.1:227438-238115 GCA_002072015.1 Radix auricularia
ATGAAATTCTTGTTTGCCATGACCTTGGTCTTTTCTGCATTAATTTCCATGCCATAGGCCTTCGACGTCTTCTCTAGCTTTGCAAGGAATTCTTTTAGTTCGTCCTCGCTGCCAGCTAGGCCGTCAATGTCATCGGCGAAGCGTAGATTAGTTATGATCCTTCCTCCGATGCTGACCGTTCCGACATGGTCTTCGAGCACATCAGTCATAATCCTTTCTAGGAAGAGGTTGAAGAGTATGGGGGAGAGTAAACATCCTTGTCTCACACCAACAGTGGTCTTGAACCAATCTACCAGCTTACTGTTGTAGAGTACTGCGCTGGATGCTCTGTTGTATAGGTTCTTGATCACAGTAATGAGGTTGGCGTTAATATTGTACTTGTGCATGGTTGCCCACAGTGCTGCATGCCACACTCTATCAAACGCCTTTTTGAAGTCTATGAAGACATGAAAGAGGTCCCTCTGGTGTTGCAGATGTTTTTCAATGAGCACTCGCAAGTTGAAGATCTGCTCTGTTGTGCTCCTTCCTGCTCTGAAGCCTGCTTGCTCTTCTGCAATGATATGCTCTGCTTGTGGTTTTAGTCTGTTTAGTATTACCATGAGCATGACTTTGCTGGGGTGACTAATCAGGCTAATTGTACGGTAGTTCTGACACAATTGGTCAGTGGTGGTCGAGAGGTAGCGCTCTCGACTGTCATACCGATGGTCACGGGTTCGAATCCACACGAAGGTGTGGATTTGTTCTCGCGGCCTGAGGAGTCCCCGAGTCACCCAGCTCCGAATGGGTACCTAACTAGACAATAGTTAGGCGGCTGGGGTAATGCGTGGAACCCCTGTAGCCGTGGCCTGTGACCGCTGCATCACTTGCAAACAGATCATCTCTCATGGTCTGTGGACGCAATTATCTTCTGCATAGAAGGAGCGTCTGTATTTCTAAGATAAGATAAGATACCCTTCTTTGGGAGCGTTATAACCAGCGATTGAGTCCAGGGTGTTGGCCATTCTCCTGTCTGCCAGATCTTGTTGCACATGCTAGTTAGGATGTTAATTACTGGGTCACCTCCTGCCTGAATCAATTCACCAGGGATGTTGTCTGCTCCAGCCGATTTCCCCTTTTTCAGCTTTTGCACAGCATGCTCCACCTCATCACGGAGGATGTAATGCATGTCCATGTTAGATGACATTGGGCAATTGAGCACTGATTCGTCGCCCTTTGAGTCTTCATTATACAGCTCAGAACAGTATTCGGTCCATCTTTTTATTATTTCTTGTTCTTCTGTAATACATTTTGCAGATTTATCTTGAATTGTTGAGATGCGACCTTGCTTAGTGCATGTCAGATCTTTGACAATCTTGTAAGCCTTTTTTGAGTTGTTTCTCTGTAGATTATCATCGATGTCTGAGCATTGTTGTTCTATCCAGTTTGTTTTTGCTTTATTCATTTCTTTCCTGATCTTTTTGTTGATTGTTCTGTATTTGTTTGCTCCTTCTGCAGTATTCTTTAAGTTCTTAAGTTTTCTTCTTTCATCGCACATCTCTAGGATATAAGTGGAGACCCATGGTTTTTTTATTGCATGTTTTTTGCCAAGTATATCTTTTGCTGTCTCAATTATTGTGGTATTGAAGGTATCAGTGATTAGATCTATGTTCAAATCCTTTTCCGATTCACAAAGTGTGGTCAGTGGAGCAAATTTCCCTCCAATTTTTGCCCTGAACGCCTCCGCGATTATCGGATCTTTCAATTTTTCAAGGTCGAAGCGTAATCGTGTACTGTTTTGTTTTGCTACGAGAGAACGAGAGTGAAATAGATTGAGATAGAGACAAAGATTAAGAGAAAGAGAGTGAGAGAAAACACTTATAAGGAGAGATAGAAAGAGTGACAGAAAGAAATAGGAGATAGAAACTGAGGTTTAGAGAAATAGAGAGAGAGAGTGAGAATATATAGACAAAGAGAGAGAGAGAGAGAGAGAGAGAGAATGAGAAAAATAGATATTAAAAAATAAATAGAGAGAGAGAGATATTCAGAGAGAATGATATAGTAGAAGAAAGAAATAGAGAAAGAGGGAGAGAGAAACAAAGAGAAAAAGAGATAGTGAGTAATAGATAGAGAGAAAATGAGAAAGATATAGTAAAAAAAGAGATAACGAAAAAGGGAGACATATATCGAGAGAAAGCGATAGAGAGAGAAAAAGAGCGATAGAGATACTGAGAAAGAGATAGTGAGGAAGAGATGTAGAAAGGGAGAAAGATACATAGAGAAAAAGTGAAAGAGAGAAAGAGAGCGAAAGAGATACTAAGAAAGAGATACTGAGAAAGAGATAGTTAGAAAGAGATAGTGAGAAAGAGATCTTGAGAAAGAGATAGTGAGAAAGAGATAGTGAGAAAGAGATAGTGAGAAAGAGATAGTTAAAAAGAGATAGTGAGAAAGAGATAGTGAGAAAGAGATAGTGAGAAAGAGATAGTGAGAAAGAGATAGTGAGAAAGAGATAGTGAGAAAGAGATATAGAAAGAGAGAAAGATATTTAGAGAGAATGTAAAAGAGAGAAAGAGAGCAAGAGAGAAAGAGAGAGGAAGAAAAAAAGAGGAAAACAAATGTCGTTTGAAATGACATATTAGGGAAAACTTTACAAATTTAAAGACTTTATATCCTGTTATCTGACGTGCAGTTTAATTGAATATTCGCCATGAACGCCGCACTAAAAACCATCGCCATCGAACTACTTCATTAGAGATTGTAGATGAAACGAGTTTATAGGAATTATTAATGAGAAGACCATATTCTTTCTTAAACTTTGTTTAATTCATTTGCTAATAACAATTCAATTCAACACCGCATTACTTATTTGCATCGCTTACACTTGGTACTGCATGTAACTAAATATAATTTATAGAAAAAAATATGTTGCTTAAAATAATAGATTCGAAATTTAATTATTTCCAATTCAGAAAACTATAAATTTAATTTGATTATCTTCATGTATTTCTTTGAGTAATTATAGTTGAATCTATATCACTTGGAGCCTTGTTCTGTACCAGTATTTTAAATAAGTGGCATGCCACTTGACTTCGATCTCTGTAATAAGAGATATCATTAAAAATTATTTCTAGGATTCTCCTACCACCATTAAATACTGACTTCGCTTTAAAACAGTTTCTTGTAAATTTCTCACCTTCTTCGATCTTTAATGTTTCAAAAAACTATTTACTTGCAAATAACTTAGCATTGACTTTGTTATATCAAAGATTACATACCGAGTGATAATATTATTGTTTTTTTAAATCTACGTTTTTAGACTCCTCATACAACTGTCTAATATAAAAAAAAATCATGTTAAGCCTGGTCCCTATTGGAACTCAGGACGTGTTAGCGCATTTTTGTATTATGTATCAGTACTTATGTTAGATTTCAGCATTATGTAGTTGTCAGTAATTGTGTTTAGATTTTAGACATATTTTTATGAATTTTCCTGTGTAATGAATATACCTGACATTTTTTTTATTTAAAAGTCATTTCTTTACATTTAAAAAAAAATATTTTCTCTTTAATCCAACTACAAGTCACCACAAATGATGACGTAAAACTCTCTAAACTTTTACACATATTCTAATGACGTCAACTAAAAAAAAAAACACTAATTCTTTTGCACGATTTCACACCACTCTTCAATGCTTGAAGAACTATGTATTCAACTTCCGGCAATGGCGGCCGTTCCCTGAGCTAGTGTTACTTCTCGATTCGAAATATTTTTTGGTAGTTTTAACGGTTTTTTTTAACGGATCGAGTAACTGAGTTTTAATGCACAAATTGCAGGTCAGGACATACAAAAAACATATATACCTCATGGGTCTAGGACTTATGGATGCTGAGATCAAGGGTGATGACAGACGGACGGACGGACAAAGCGGGTGCAATAGCGCATTCGACTTCTCGAAAATGCGCTAAAAATATATATCTTAATATCTAGACGGATCAATATATGATAAAAACAGAATGACGTCATTTGTTTTATTTAAAGGATGTTAATAACAAGGATACTAGGGACTTTAAAGATTTTATAACTTTTATAATTCTTAGATACTGTCTCGTGTTTTGATGTGACCAGTTCTTTGATGTTGTTTATTTATGTGAACACATTTTTAACACAATGTTCTTAAGTATTAAGATCCTTAGACTTACGTTATTAACTCAGCTACATGTGAGCTGAAATTGACTGGACAGCGGGAAACTTTAATAAACGTTCAACGATTTACTGTTTTATATGACTGAAATGTATTTTATTATAACTGTTTATTCTCCTATGACACTTTATGTTATTACAACTGTTTACTCTCCTATCACACTTTATGTTATTACTACTTTTTACTCTCCTATCCCACTTTAGGTTATTACAACTGTTTACTCTCCTATCACACTTTATGTTATTACAACTGTTTACTCTCCTATCACACTTTATGTTATTACAATTGTTTATAAATTTTTTTTGTTATACTTAGCAATTCTTTCATTTCCTCTCGACAACTTTATAACTAACTTTATAACTAACTTTATAACTAACTTTATAACTAACTTCATAACTAACTTCATAACTAACCAGCCAGTGCGCTGTGTAACACAATGGTTGTTAATAAAAATATTTTTACATTCTCCCATGATAAGAGTTCGATTTATAATATTAAAAAAAAACATCCTTATTAATATGTGTTTTATACTTAAAAGACTTTTAATGTTAATGATTTGTGTTTGTAGTTTTTTGTATGAATGAATCAAAAAATAAATGAATGGTTTAGCCAGCACTGAATGACAAGCACACACACACACACACACACACACACACACAAACACACACACACATTTACACACATACTTTGATTTATATATATATATAGATAATATTTTAAAAACTAAAGAACACAATTCAAAAATTACTCTTAATAATTTAAGCTGCATACATTAAAATATCAGAAAAAACAAAAGCACACACACACAAACACATATATATATATTTATATATACATATATATATGTATGTATTAGGCTATATTGTCTTTTTATACTCAGAATTTCTTTCATTTCCTTTCGACAACTTTATAACTAAGTTTATAACTAACTTTATAACTAACTTAATAACTAACTTTATAAATAACTTTATAACTAACTTTATAACTAACTTTATAACTAACTTTATAACTAACTTTATAACTAACCAGCCAGTTTGTTGTGTAACACAATGGATGTTAGTGAAATTATTTTTACATTCTCCTATGAAGAGAATAGTGAGATGGGGTAGTATTGCAATCATACAAAATAGGACGGACGTTTTAAATCTTTCAAAGTAAAACAAGTTTCATGTTTTGTAATCTTTTCTCTGGGCATGTGTCTGTGACAAGACCCGACAAAATGGCCACGATTAAGACCGAACTGTGGTACCACACTATATAAATTCTGAAATAATAATAATTATTATCATTAAATTTAATTGTTAAATACCTGCTGGTAAAATGTCGGTCTAAAACTACTGTAGGGGTTTAACTGGGGTCACGTGGCATTCGCATTCATCTCTCGAACAGAGAGTCATGGGTTCGAATCTCAGAGATTACGTCAGTCTTTGACATCACCAGTAGACATTAACCAACTTAAGACGTAAGTAACTGACTGAAGATTTATGATTGTCAGAAATTTATATGTACAAATGATATGAATCTTATCATACACGAGAAAAGATACGTTTCTTTTATTGTATCTGTATTATGTATAATATAAATCAGTGACGAAGGGAGTGTGTATTTTACTCCGTGTCGTTAGATTATGGGGAAGTCCTTACCTCCCTCAACCGATTCTAACCATTAATTTCTTTTAGTAAATTAAAGTCCACAGTGGAAATGACAAAATATAAATATGCATAATTAACAACTTTTGAACACATGTCATTTAAAATGAATTGTATAATGCCAGTTTACTTTATATTTGTTTATGATATGTAAATTAGGGGACACGGCAGCAAGTGTGCTAAGCTGTCTTAGATAAAAAGACAGTTAATACAAGAACGTAGAAAGCAATAAGAAACAGTAACAAATAATAAATAATAGTAAAGAACGTTTGTCTGTAATGTCCATGGATCGATATATGTCGTTCTACTTTGACCTCCCCTGTGTTCAGAAGCCCTACCTCTAAAATTGGAATGTCTTACTATGGTCTTGAGCATTTTTATGAGTGATGGAAATAGTTTAGTCTTTAAACTTATCATAAAATTATCATTTAATGTTTAGACAAAATCCAAAGTTTAAATAAATAATTGTATTATCCGAAAGTTAATATATTCATAAAATGTATTAAATTCCACTAAGCTACATGAACTTCGTTTATCTAAGTCCTTTACAAGGTTAAGAGAAAACTTGCAATTCACTGATACAATCAGTATCCCTTGTTAAAGGAACGAAGTTAGATGGCAAGCCACCTAGATATAATAAGGGAATCCATCAGCAGATATCGCTGGCATGTTGGAGAACTAGACATCAAACATACGACAGTAAATAAATTAAAATAAAAGTTTTAATAATGGCAAATATATACGATCTTAAAAATATACCTTTTTCCTCAAATTAAATATTTTTTAATGTATAATTTTGTGTTACATAATACAATAGATTTATATAACACAATTTTTTTTAAAAATCTTTTTCAATGGACATTTCATAAACAGATTTTTTTTTATTAATTAAAGAGGACGATAAGTTTAGTTTTTCTCATTTATTTTTCAAACAAAGTTATTTTATGTACATTGTTATATTAAAAATATCAGTAGTGGTGCTTTTTTGTTCACGCTAACAGGAAATAAAATGTTAGTGCGTGTAAGATATGACAATACACAGCTATTTGAAGAAAAAGCTTTTCCCCGTAGAATTCTATATCTAATAACGAAACATAATTTTCGTTTTTACATGCCTATACTTTTTTAAATTTTCTTTTTTTTAAAAAAAAAAAAAAATAATCCAGGAATAAAGCAACGTTTTCACTTACTGATTAATTTCTCGTTTAATCGGTAAATTTCTTTTAAAAGTTTATAATTGTTAACAATTAATCCTTATAGCACTTACACATTAATGAAAGTATAATAGTTAAAAAAAAAATAATTAAACATTGAGGGCGATATGTACGTTTGTCCATTATAGCAGAATAAACCATTCATTCGATCACTATGAAACATGAAGGACTTTGTTGAGTATACTTAGAAATTAAAAGGATCTTGACACAAATTGGTAAATACATTATCAATACCCTTATTAAAGAACCAAGTGGTATATACAAATTCGATAGCCCTTATTAAAGTACCATGTGTTATATACACATTCGATAGCCCTTATTAAAGAAACATGTGGTATATACACATTCGGTAGCCATTATTAAAGTACCATGTGGTATATACACATTCGATAGCCCTTATTAAAGCACCATGTGGTATATACACATTCGATAGCCCTTATTAAAGCACCATGTGGTATATACAATTTCTGTTGTTTCATGACCGGGGGCCAACAATATTTATTTTTTGTTTATACATTTTTTTTTAGAGCTGTTAAAATTAACGATTAATTTCTCGATTTATGTTTAGTTTTTGTAACGATTAAAAATGTTTAAATGATTAATAGATCAACAGCTCATAAGAGTACTGTAAGTCAAAATATGAAATATATCGGGCGGGATATATAAACTAATTTCCTGACAATTAAACAAACATTTTCGTTTCAAACTATTGTCTGACGTGAATGTTTAAAATGTTGTTAAGGTTATTGTGTCCATAGAGAGAAATCGTTTGTCTACCAGGCAGTCTTCCATCTTTGTCTAAGCTCCGTTGGTTCGTTGGCTAAATTTTAAAAAACAACAAAAATAGCTCGTGTGCAAAGTTTCACAACGTCCATTTTTTTTGCGTGGTAATTCTAAACTCCTGCGTGGCGTAAGTCACATATCTGCGCAACCGAACTGATTAAATGGAACATTGTTTCCACTTAGCTTACAACATTTTATTTTATTAGCGACAAACAGTGTTTTGACTAGATAAAGAAGCGAAGGAAATTTCGTTAATTCCAAGAATTTCGAAAGTCCATTTCAAGGTCATTACCGGCGACCATTTTTTTTATTGCACGTCATTAAAAAGCAAACATTAAAATTATATAGCCATCTCTAACCTAAACCTAAAACCTTCAACTTTCCAAAAATTCTAAAGCTTTACCTAACCCAAACCCTAAATCATTCCATTTTTGAAAATCCATTTAGAATTTATAGAACTCTCGTTACCAGCAACCGGTAGCGTCGTGACGTCAAAGTCGCGATTCTTCGCATAAGCAAGAAATTTTTTTTAAAATGTACAGTTTCCATTATACCATATCAAATGCAATTAATATCCTGTGAGATATTAGTTCATTAAAATTTAATTATCCGCCCCCAGCGTGTGCCATGTTGACTGATAGCAGTCATCTCTACTCTAGGAGATCATGATTTGTTGACTGATAGCAGTCACCTCTACTCTAGGAGATCATGACTTGTTGACTGATAGCAGTCACCTCTACTCTAGGAGATCATGACTTGTTGACTGATAGCAGTCATCTCTACTCTAGAAGATCATGACTTGTTGACTGATAGCATTCATCTCTACTCTAGGAGATCATGACTTGTTGACTGATAGCAGTCATCTCTACTCTAGAAGATCATGACATTTTGACTGATAGCAGTAACCTCTACTCTAGGAGATCATGACATTTTGACTGATAGCAGTCACCTCTACTCTAGAAGATCATCACTTGTTTACTGATAGCAGTCACATATACTCTAGGAGATCATGACTTGTTGACTGATAGCAGTCATCTCTACTCTAGGAGATCATGACTTGTTGACTTATAGCAGTTACCTCTACTCTAGGAGATCATGACTTGTTGACTGATAGCAGTCACCTTTACTCTAGGAGATCATGACTTGTTGGCTGATAGCAGTCACCTCAACTGTAGAAGATCGTGACATTTTGACTGATAGCAGTCACCTCTACTCTAGGAGATCATGATAAGTATACTGATAGCAGTCACCTCTACTCTAGAAGATCATTTCGGTAGTCAATTTCTTCACTCAGGAAATACGCCCCACAGCCCAGCCCAAGTTATGATATTGCTAATGTCCGATGTGTGAGAAAAGTGGTGGATTTTAAAGGAGAGCTCAAAGATAACATTAAGTATAGTTTACAATTATATGTTATATATTTCCTTATCATTGATTCATACACTCACTTTTTACCGCTCTATAAATAAACCCATCACATTGGTGCGTACTATAATAGATGGGTTCAATTAAGTTGATTCTTAGGTTGGTACAAATTATGTCAACAATGTATTAATTTTTTTGGTTTATTTCAATTTAATTTCTATGCTGTTAAAAGATGGTAATGCAAATTGTGTTTTCATGTTAGCGATGCACCACCAAGCACCGGTGCTTTTGTTTTTAAAGTTAAATTTATTTTGTGCAATACAAAACTTACTATGGAGGAATACTTATAAGAATTCTATTGTTAAAAAACATATTTATTTAAATGTTATTTATATTTTTAAAACTCTTAATGTTAATTATTTGACTTTCGTTGTTCTTTGTTTAAATGGATAAGAAAAAATGTGTAGGAACATGAAATTCTAGGGGCAAATTGAATTTTAAAATCAGATTTATTTGAAGTTTAAAGCAAACAATAAAGTGAATAAATTTATTTTTGCATGATTGCTTACTTTACTGTTTGAGGAAACATCAGAATACTACTTTGTACTGGAGAGAGAACCTATTTATTTTATTTAAGTGCTATTCCACTTGGTCTCGATCCCTTTAAAAAGGGTTACAATGTCAATAAAATCTGTGGATTATCCTACATCAGATAAAACTTTAGTTCATTTCCAACAAACTCAGTTGACTGGTTTATAAAACAATTCAAAATCAGCAATTTTTTTAAACCGAAGGGACAAAAATTACAAATGTTTTTATAAAGTTTTTAAAAAGCCAATCACATGAGTTTTAAAAGTTAAATAATACTATTATTAATGTTTGCACATAGAAGAGTTACATGCGACTAGCAAACCACAGAATGCAGACCTTTGTGTCTAAGCACGTACAAGGTTAAACTTATTAAAAATGAAAGCTAAACGTAAACAAAATTATGACCTTGACCTTCAGAAGAACGAGTAAATAAACAAACAAAAAGGTCAAGTGGAGCCAGATCAGCCTTCTACTCCACATAATCTGTCAAAAACCTGGTCTCCTGGATACACTTAATGTCAATCTGCATACACCTGATTTATTATTACAGAGTGGTAAGTGGCAAGTTTGTTACATGGACCAAGTGACTGAGTGTTGAATGAGTTAATGTATAAACACAGTGGTAAGTTTGTTACATGGACCAAAGAACTGAGTGTTGAATGAGTTAATGTATAAACACAGTGGTAAGTGTTAAGTTTGTTACATGGACCAAGTAACTGAGTGTTGAATGAGTTAATGTATAAACACAGTGTTAAGTTTGTTACATGGACCAAGTAACTGAGTGTTGAATGAGTTAATGTATAAACACAGTGGTAAGTTTGTTACATGGACCAAGTGACTGAGTGTTGAATGAGTTAATATACAAACACAGTGGTAAGTTTGTTACATGGACCAAGT
>MUZC01000899.1:238687-256870 GCA_002072015.1 Radix auricularia
ACTGAGTGTTGAATGAGTTAATGTATAAACAAAGTGGAAAGTTTGTTACATGGACCAAGTGACTGAGTGTTGAATGAGTTAATGTATAAGCACAGTGGTAAGTTTGTTACATGGACCAAGTGACTGAGTGTTGAATGAGTTATGTATAAACACAGTGGTAAGTTTGTTACATGGACCAAGTGACTGAGTGTTGAATGAGTTAATGTATAAACACAGTGGTAAGTTTGTTACATGGACCAAGTGACTGAGTGTTGAATTACACGTTACATGTATTAATGTATTCATTTTTATTTATGAGAGGTTTTGATGTGAATGACAATAGATTTGGTTTAATAACGTTTTTTGTTGGTTATTCTAGAAAGCTTCGCGTCGACGGGCAGATATCTTAATTTGTACATTGACCTTGACCATCTTGTCATTTAAGGAGATAATAATAATAACATTGTTGTATTGCCTTAAAATGTTCCTATTATTCAGCACTTTTAATATTAGCGTCTTGTTACATCAGACTTTTATCTTCTTTACCAAGTGAAACATATTGTCTATATAAGTAAATATGGATAAAATCGTTATATATATTTGTTTATCTATGCAAATATTGATAAAATCGTTGTATAGTTTTTAAATATTACCTTTATTATGTCCACATTTTTACCTATTACTGTATGTACGCTAAATAATGACACATGCCGCCATGTCCACTAATTTACATATCATATACAAATATATAGTAAAAAACATTATATAATTCCTTGTAAATGACATGTTTTCAAAAGTTGTTTTTTTTATTAATATTTTATCATTTCCATTGTGGACTTTATTTTACTAGAATAAATAAATGGTTAGAATCGGGTGAGGGAGGTAAGGACTACACCATAATCTAACGACACAAGGGAGGTAAGGCCTACACCATAATCTAACGACACAAGGGAGGTAAGGCCTACACCATAATCTAACGACACAGGGGAGGTAAGGACTACACCATAATCTAACGACACGGAGTAAAATACACAATGACTACGTCACTGATTTACGCCATTCATGACCTAGTAAAAAAAAAAAGTTTCTTATCTCGTGTATGGTAATATTTTTATCATTTTCACATATAAATTTGAGATCCAGTCATTTATTACTAACATAAAGCTACGGACCATTACTTCCGTCTTAAGATGGTTCATGTCTGCTGGTGATATATGTTTTCTATTTGAAACTGTCAGATTCGAACTCATGACTCTCTCCTCGAGAGACGAATGCGCATGCCACGTGACCCCCGTTAAAATCTTATAATCATTTTAGACCGACATATTACTAGGTGGTTGTTAACTATTTAATTTCATGATATTAATTATAATTATTTCAGAACTTATATAGTGCGGTACCACAGTTCGGTTTTATCCGTAGCCATTTTGTCGGGTCTTGTCACAGACACATGCCCAGAGAAAATATTACAAAACATGAATCTTGTTTTACTTAGAAAGATATAAAACGTCCGTCCTATTTTGTATGATTACAATACTACCCCATCTCACTATACTCTTCAGTGGAGAATGTAAAAATAATTTCACTAACATCCATTGTGTTACACAGCAAACTGGCTTGCTTGTTATAAAGTGGTCGAGTGGAGATGAAAGATTTAGTGAGTATATATTTTATCTTATCTTTTATAGACGCTCCTTCTAAACAGACGATTATTGCGATCTACACTTATCCAAGGTTTTCGTTTAGTCCTGCAATCTTATTGAAGTTTAAAATGATGATAAAGTGTTGGCTTTCCTGGTTCCTTGTATACGATTGTTCTTGCATACGGAATAATAAAGGTGTTTCTATCTGCCTGTTGTATAAGTTATCTTTGGTTTAATTAATTATGTCTAATTAATATTTTATTCTTGGTTCTTCTATCCTCTAGTATTTCAAGGATTAAAGACGTTACTATTGGCGTTATTCGCTTCATCTTTATATGCCCTCCAATAATGAACGTTTCATCTTTATATGCCCTCCAATAATGAACGTTTCATCTGTATATGCCCTCCAATAATGAACGTTTCATCTTTATATGCCCTCCAATAATGAACGTTTTATCTTTATATGTCCTCCAATAATGAACGTTTCGTCTTTATATGCCCATCCAATAATGAACGTTTCATCTTTATATGCCCTCCAATAATGAACGTTTCATCTTTATATGCCCTCCAATAATGAACGTTTCATATTTATATGCCCTCAAATAATGAACGTTTCATCTTTATATGCACTCGAATAATGAATTCGTTCTAGTTTATTTTTATTTTATTTATGTTTTTGGTGGATGGGTCCCATACAGAAGATGCATATTCTAGTATAGGTCTCAACAAGGTTAGGTAGCATTTTAGTTTTCTATCTTTATTACATTTGTAAAAGTTTCTTTGTATAAAACGTTAGGTTTTGTATCGTGTATGATTACCTATTACTTTATTACATGGTAAAATAGGATATCTTAGTAAGCCCAGCTTAAAATATTCAGAAAGCTTGTAAACTTGTGTAGGTCTAATTAATTTTATCATTTAATATTAAGACAATTACGAAAACGTCACAATTTTCTATGTTGTTAAATGGTAGAAATATAATTATTTTTTTTTTTACGTTAGCGACGCACCATAAAGCACCGGTGCTGTTGTATTTAAAATGAAATTATTCCTTACAAAAATTTATTTTGACGATTAAAACTGAGATGTTTTCTTGAAATAAAATATTAATTAATATGTAATTTATATTTTTATAACTCTTAATATTAGCTTCTTTTTATTACTTAGATCTTTTTTATATAAAAGCGTAATATTAAAAATGTATAGAAACAAAAAAACTCGGCTAAAAAATAAAATTTTAAAATTGTTTTAATTTGAAATTAAAGCAAACTATACAATCTGTTCTATGTAATTTTACTTATATACTTAGCTTACTGTTTTACGAATACACTATGTAATGTCTAATTTTTTAAATAGAAAACAATTATATTCAAGTGATATTTCACTTGATCTCGATCCCTCTAATCAGGGATACAATGTCAATGAACGCATCCGGTCAAAACAGTGACTCTTAAAATAGCTACCGTCAAAATAGCGACTGCATCAAAACAGTGACTCTCAAAATAGCTACCGTCAAAATAGCGACTGCATCAAACCAGTGATTCTCAAAACAGCTACCGTCAAAATAGCGACAGCATCAAAACAGCGAATGCATCGAAATAGCAACAGTATCAAAATAGCGACTTTTTTTTTGCTTGTGATAATGTTAGAAAAACTTACTGTGCCTTGCCTACAATGGTGTTTATAAAATCTAGAAAAGGATGACACGATAAGCTAGGCAGGTTTTTTGTAGAGAAGGGACAATTTAAAATTAAATACATATAATTGGAGGTTTGTAAAAATAAATGTTGGTGTTTAAAAGAGTGTATACACGATTACGGGCCGCATTAAAAAAAAATTCTGTAAAAGTTAAAATTAAAACTGCTATTACTTTAGTCAAATATAGTTATTTATTTGTTTTTTTAATTAATGATGTTAGTTTAATTTCATTTTTAAAAAAATTAAAATATATTGATATCCAGATTCTATACGAAACAGCCAAATGGATTTCCCGAATCCAGATAGTGGCAAAAATCCAGATATCAAGCATACTATGCTACATTTTTAAATAGTAAAAAAAAGAAAATCTAATAGTTTCCAGTCGTGTCTAACATTTCCTAAGCTATTATTAGTATCACATCAAACAACAAATTGAAATACACTAGAAACTTTGTACAAAATGTACTTATAAAAATAAACAATATCAAGTATAATTAAGGCTTTATTAATCACAATGAATTAAAATGTGACAGTTGTTATAAAATGTTTATAATCGGGTCTCTTTTATTAAGATGTGTATAAAAACGTTTTATGTTATGTCTGCACCTAATATAAATTAATGAGATGAGATTTTTAGAAATGTTTTAGCCATGGTCTTGAGTTGTTTTATGAGGAGCCTAACAAGCTTAGTGTTTAATCAATCATAAAATTATCATAGCGTATGTAATATATAGAGCCAACAAAAGTGAAGATTGTTAAAGAAATGTTTTTGTTTTTATAAGTTTATATTTGTCATCAAACATTAAAATGTATTATCATTTTTAAAAAAAATAACTAGTTGAATGCATTTAAAAAAAAAAAAAATTCTCAGTCTTTATAAATTGTTAAGAGAAAACTAGTCATTCATTGGTACATTATCCCTCAAATAAGGGAACGAAGTTAAGTGGCAAGCCACTTAGATATAAAGAGGATAGACACAAACGGAGATATTATAGTGGAAGTTAAACAACTAGACATCAAATAAGTGATATTAATAAAATTAAATTCATGGGTTACATATTTTTTTGTAAAATGTATTCTAAAAATTTCCATTTTCGTCCTTTTTAAAACATATCTATGTATAATTTCATGTTCATAAAGCATTAGAATTACGTAATTCAAAGCAATCATACATTTTCTCGTAGACTAAATTAAAAAATTTGTAAATTTTATTTAAAATATGTTTTAATCTTCTAATTAATATACAAACTAATAATTGTGTTTTACGCCCAAGGCCCAAATAAATAGATATGTACTGGTGCTTTTTAGTGCGCACTTACAGGAAATACAAAGTTAAAGTATATGATAAAAAAAAGCTTTTTAATGCGAAGTGTTTCTCTAGTTCTTGATATTCAAACAAGAATCCCTGCTGTATTAATTATTATTTCTTCCTCTGTCATGCATGTTATTAAGTAAATAAAAGAAAACAATATTTTTCTACATTATTACCAAATAGACACAGGAAACTATTTTTATTGTCGTATCTTATCTCTCTTTATCATGAATGTCATTTATATAATGCAGAAATCTGTTATTTCAGATGCAAGCCGACCAGACAAAAGTGGGTTTATATAACGAGACAGAAGTGGGTTTATATAACGAGACAGGAGTGGGTTTATATAATGAGACAGCAGTGGGTTTATATAACGAGACAGAAGTGGGTTTAAATAACGAGACAGAAGTGGGTTTGTATAACGAGACAGAAGTGGGGTTACATAACGAAACAGAAGTGGGTTTATATAACGAGACAGAAGTGGGTTTATATAATGAGACAGAAGTGGGTTTATATAACGAGACAGAAGTGGGTTTATATAACGAGACAGAAGTGGGTTTATATAACGAGACAGAAGTGGGTTTTTATAACGAGACAGAAGTGGGTTTATATAACGAGACATAAGTGGGTTTATATAACGAGACAGAAGTGGATTTATATAACGAGACAGAAGTGGGTTTATATAACGAGACAAAAGTGGGTTTATATAACGAGACATAAGTGGGTTTACATAACGAGACAGAAGTGAATTTATATAACGAGACAGAAGTGGGTTTATTTAACGAGACAGAAAAATATGGAGAGAAGTGAACTGGACACTTTTATTAACTTTGTTGACTCCTTCCAGCCATCCATTAGGTTTACCTACCAAATTTCTGAACTCTCTGTCAATTTCCTTGATATCACTGTAACTCTCCAGAAAAACTGCCTCCTCACTTCAGCCTACTTCAAACCCACAGACAGCCACTGTTATCTTCTCTACCCTTCCTCTCATCCCAAAACTTGTAAGGACTCCATTCCCTTCTCTCAACTTCTTCGACTCCGAAGACTGTGTCAATCTCAGGAGGACTTTTGGGAAAAGGCTTTGGAAATGGTGGAGATTTTTAGACAAGGGTCATATCCTGAAGCCACGCTTTAACATGCGCTTCAGCGGGTCAAAAATTTCACTCGTGCCGACGCCTTTTTACCACGCACCCGTGATACCAACCAAAGGAGCAAGCTTGTTCTTACTTATCATCCACACAACATCAAAGCCAACGAAATATTCATGAAGAACCGTACTATCCTCCTTGCGGACGTGAGACAAACAACATTTTCTCCACCCCACCCCTAATTGTGTTTAGGAGGGACAGAAACCTACGTGATCTTCTGGTTTGCACCCGCCTCCCAACATCACCCAAGCATCTGGGTACTATACCATGCGGCCGACCTCGGTGTAAGACATGTCCTTTTGTTGTGCAAGCCGAACAGATAAACTTCCCTAAGGGGCTATTTATGATTAAGGATGGTTTCACCTGCGCAAGCCGCAACGTTGTCTACACCATTGTGTGTAAGCGCTGTCCTTTGAAATACATAGGAGAGACGGAATGATCTTTGTCGTGCCGAATGTCTGAACATATTAGGGCGATTACACAAGATAAACAGTGTCCCGTCTCCCGTCACTTCAATGGACGCGACCATATGGGTGCCAAGGACCTGGCAGTCACTGCTATTGTCTCGTGCACAAACACACCCAAGAGAGTCCAGATTGAAAAAAAGATTAATAGAGAGTCACGGTACAATCGCTCCACATGGGATGAACATGGTCTTTTCTTTGTCCTAGGCGGTTGCCCCGCCCCCTCTCTGCTTTCCTTTATAAAATCACTCTGTCATCAATCAGTTTCACTTTTTCTTTGGATACTTCGGATTCCACCGCAGCTAAGTTCCTTCATTTTTCATTTTTTATTTTCGTTTTGTTTGTGTCTTGTATATTCGTTGATAAAGGCTCTTTGCCGAAACGTTCGCTGTTTTGTTACGTCCGGTCAGGCTAACCCTTACCTTGTTTACGTTTTTTCCATTGAATTTTGTATAAGCCTGATTGCAGTCCTACCCCTCATTTTGTTTACTATGGATGTGTAGAGTATTGTAACTGACTAGCGTTTGAATAGAAAGATTATCAGTAAAAAAAAAATAGGTTCGGCTAAACATTTTATACATTAAATTCTAAAAAAACTAGCTGCGGATTTTAAGATAATTAATTATTTTAAAGCACCTTGACAATTGTATTTTAACAGAAAATAAATAAAAAATTCTTAAATGGTACATACTTTTATTGATCGTTTCTTTAAAATATACTAAAACATATTATCTTATCTGTAACAGAAGCCTCTTCTGTTCAGAATATTATTGCGTCCTATACGGAAGAGATTAATGTCAGACATACTTATGAGGGAAGGTTATTTTAAAAAATCGTACACATATGTAAATAAAACAACTTTACACAAGTGGTTCGTATAGTAATTAACTGAATGGAATATCAAATAAAAATTCAAAGTTTAGAGTTAGGAGTTCCGAACGTTGGGAAAGTTAAAGTAGAACGAGAGGGAGTGACCTGTGGACATTACAGACGACCGTTCTCTACAGAGGATTATTACTTTCTACACTCTTGTATTACAGAGGATTATTGCTTTCTACACTTTTGTATTACAGAGGATTATTGATGTCTACACTCTTGTATTACAGAGGATTATTACTTTCTACACTCTTGTATTACAGAGGATTATTGATGTCTACACTCTTGTATTACAGAGGATTATTGCTTTCTAAACTTTTGTATTACAGAGGATTTTTACTTTCTCCACTCTTGTATTACAGATGATTATTACTTTTGCACTTTTGTATTACAGAGGATTTTTACTTTCTACACTCTTGTATTACAGAGGATTTTTACTTTCTACACACTTGAACTACAGAGGATTTTTACTTTCTACACTCTTGCATTACATAGGATTTTTACTTTCTACACTCTTGTATTTCAGAGGATTATTACTTTCTACACTCTTGTATCATCTGACTTTTCTAGATTGTTCACCTGTGCCACAAGAGTTGGAGAGAAAGTGAGAGAGAGAGAGAGAGTAAGGTGATAGAGAGTAAAAGAGAGCGAGAGTAATAGAGAGAGAGTAATAGAGAGAGAGTAATAGAGAGAGATATATAAATATAGAAATAGACAGATTGCGAAAGAGATAAAGAGAATTAAGGAAAGGGAAAGAGAAGACAGAAAGAGTCAGTGACAGAGAGAAAGAGATAAAGAGAGAAAGAATGAGAGTGAGATAGAGAGAGGAATTGGGAGAGAAAGAGAGGGTGATAGTGAGTAAAATATAGAGAAAGAGAGAGTGAGATAGATAGTAAGAGGTCAAAAAGGGAGAGAGAGTGTGAGCGAAAAGTAAAGAGAGTAAAAGAGAGAGAAAGAGAGAGTGATTGAGAAAGAAAGAGTGAGAAAGAGAGATATTGAGAGAGAAATAGAGTGTGAAAGTAAGTGTAGGAGAGTGAGAGAAGAGAGGGAGAGAGAAAAAGAAAGTGAGAGACTAGAGAGAATTAAAGAGAAAAATAAAGAGAGAAAAGCGTGAGAGAGAAAGAGAGAGTGAGAGAAAGAGAGAGTGAGAGAAAGAGAGAGTGAGAGAAAGAGAGAGTGAGAGAAAGAGAGAGTGAGAGAAAGATATTCACTCTAGTATAGTAAAATTGCTTTTTTTTTAAAAATAAATGCTCTT
This sequence comes from Radix auricularia, assembly GCA_002072015.1. Classification (NCBI taxonomy): domain Eukaryota; kingdom Metazoa; phylum Mollusca; class Gastropoda; family Lymnaeidae; genus Radix; species Radix auricularia. Next base: position 247,066 of record MUZC01000899.1, read on the forward strand.
CGTATTTTAAAAATAATAGTCGATCAAAAATTAACTACCTCAAAATGCACAGTAAGTTTGATGAGATTTTAATGTATTGAATGTCTAGACCTGTTAAATTTTTATGTGATAATCTTTCTATCTAGCCTCTAGTCAAATAGAATACTCTACTTACACGTTTAGATCTAAATTATCTATATATTGGTATGTATGTAAAAATGAAATGAAACAACAATTTCAAAGTTTAAACTCATATAGACATAAAAGAGACCACTAACAAATTAAAAGACTTTCTATTGCTATATATGACGTGCAATCAAATTGTATGTTCCATGAACGCCGCACTAAAAAGCACCGCTGTAGACCTACTTAATATGACATTGTAATTGAGACAACTTAAGCGTCATGTAAAATGAGAAGATCATAATATTAGTATCTGTAACTTTGGTTAAATTTCAGTCTAAGAATCTAGCGACATAATATTAAGGTTTTCTTTTGGCATACACATTGTATTGCTTGTAACTAAATAATATTTATAGAAATGCTAAATGCGAAGGAGAAATACAATTTTTTATCCTTGTGAATTCCATAGAAAAAACTATTAGTTTTATACATTTATCTTTATGTTTTTCTTTGACTAATTAACCAAACAGCGCCTTGGCTCTTCGGTGTTAGACTATAATATATTTTCCAAGTGGCACGCCACTTGACTTCGATCTCTTAAATAAGAGATATCGTTTCAATAAATTGCTAAGAGTCTCCCAAACTCATCATAGACTAAGTTCTATTTCAAACATTCTCAGTCACCAGTTTACTTTGTTTGTTATATATATACATATTTATATATATATATAAATTTATATATATATATAAATGCATATATTTGATCACATAACGTTACGGATATTCCCAATGTAGGCACAACCACACCCCGGGGTCGATTTGGAAACAAAAAACTTTAAGGAGGCAGTGATAGGTTAAAATAAAAAAATAAAATAAAATGTGTCTTATGTATACAGTGAACCTCCAAGACCTAAATAAAACGTGACTAAAATTCATAGACACAATTAAGAATACGATTTATTTTATATTCGATCACTCAAAAAATATTTTAACAACTGACATTGACAAAAATCTTTTCAACACGAGATAGCGATGAATTGTTTTTTTCTTAAGATTTTACTTTAATGATTTCCAAATCAGGAAAACTTTTCTGACATTGTTGGAGAGCTAAGTGTACTGGCTATAAGTAAAGTTATACAAGTGCTATACAAGTCAACATCTGATATTGGTGGAGAGCTAAGTGACTAGGCTAGAAGTAAAGTTATATGTACTGTGCTACACAAGTCAACATCTGATATTGGTGGAGAGCTAAGTGACTTGGCTAGAAGTAAAGTTATATGTACTGTGCTATACAAGTCAACATCTGATATTGGTGGAGAGAGCTAAGTGTACCGGCTATAAGTGAAGTTATATGTACTGTGCTACACAAGTCAACATCTGATATTGACAAAAGATATTGTGTAAGTAATATCTTATCAGTAGCCAAAGATAGTGCTCCAGTAATATCTTATCAGTAGCCAAAGATAGTGATCCAGTAATATCTTATCAGTAGCCAAAGATAGTGCTACAGTAATATCTTATCTGAAGCCAAAGATAATGCTACAGTAATATCTTATCTGTAGCCAAAGATAGTGCTCCGGTAATATCTTATCTATAGCCAAAGATAGTGCTCCAGTAATATCTTATCTGTAGCCAAAGATAGTGCTACAGTAATATCTTTTCTGTAGCCAGAGATAGTACCATTGTAATATCTTATCAGTAACCATAGATAGTGCTCCAGTAATATCTTATCAGTAGCCAAAGATAGTGCTACTTTGATATCTTATCAGTAGCCAAAGATAGTGGTCCAGTAATATACTATCTGTGGCAAAAAATGTACTTGCCAAATGCATACACAATAAACTGCATATAATATAGTCCAAAACAAGTAGTGAAATTTGTAATCGCTAGTCTAAATAAGACCTAACAATATTATGTATATAAAGCATTTAACACAATTAGAAATTAATTTCTTAAGCAGAAGAACTTTGTATTTAGAACAACAAGAGTTGATTCGTTTACTGCTTGTTACAGATATTTGTTGGTTTGTTGAACTCGGTGATGGTGTCTTTTAAAGGTAAACATTACGCTTTACTACCAAATTTAGTTCCTATAAAAGTTTAATCGATTATTTAATCGAATGGTTTAAAAACATTTAATGAAAGAAAAGTTTCCTTGAATTTAATATTGGCAAAATTCATATAAGTTTAAAAACATTATAATATTAAAGTACCACAGATTAGTAACACACTTCCCCATATAACATTTAAGAACTATAAGAAAGTAAAACACAGCCCAATATAACATTTAAGTAACATAAGTTAGTGAAACATAGCCCCATTTAACATTTAAGGAACATACGTTAGTAAATCACTGCCCCATATAACATTTAAGTAACATAAGTTAGTAAAACACAGCCCCATATAACATTTAAGTAACATAAGTTAGTAAAACATAGCCCCATATAACATTTAAGGAACATACGTTAGTAAATCATTGCCCCATTTAACATTTAAGTAACATAAGTTAGTAAATCACTGCCCCATATAACATTTAAGTAACATAAGTTATAAATTAGATAATATTTTATTTTAAAAAAACAATGTGCTATGTTGTGTCCCGCTAACTTATAAACAATTTCTATTTCCTTCATTTAAAAACATAGAAAACTTTGATACAGATCAAGTCTTTATTTTCTACGTATTAAATCTAACACTAAACATCATAAGTTCATTTACAGTCTTAATAATTAAAGCTTCACAAACTAATCTCACGCATTGAACCGACTAATATGTAAATATATATATATATAGTACATTCTCTTGTTATACTCAGTTATTCTTTCATTTCCTCTCGACCACTTTATAACAAGCTTTATAACTAACTTTATAACTAACCAGCCAGTTTGTTGTGTAACACAATTGATGCTAGTGAAATTATTCTTACATTCTCCCATGAAGAGTATAGGGTGATTGGGTAGTGGTGGTTCGACACTTCGACGCCGGACGATTCGACCCAGCCAATTCAACCCCAGGACGTTTCGTCCTAAGGGCGTTCCGACCCAGGTAGGGTCGACCACGGACGGTTCGACCCCGGACGATTTAACCCCGGGCGATTCGACCCCGGACAGTTCGACCACAGGACAGTTCAACCACATGACGTTTCGATCCTATCGTTTCGAAACTGTGATTTTCTTTTCATTTATAATTTATTTTTCTACTATTATTATTTATAATTAATTTTTGGTATATTATAAATCAAAATTTAACAAAACAGAATTTCAACACCTATCCCAAACACACTTAAAAATACCTAATATTGAAGTATTTTAAGTGGTTCAAAGATTTTCACTCTGATAACAAACAAAAAAATGATTGTTTTTTAAATATTTTTTTTAAAGGTGAACAATTCACCTCGCAGGCGTTGGAACCATTACAGACGTAATTTACTTCTTGTGTTCCTAACACTTGAAAACCTTCCTCGCAAAAATGCAGATTTTAATAAGACGTACAAAGTTGTCAGAATTTTTAAAGTTACAAAATTTCAATAGTTAATTCCGCCGCGTATCATACAATAATAACATTGAAGTTGCTAGGCATGTATGACCTGTCTGAATGTTAAGCCATTGTTATTTAATTTTTTCATTAGGCTTTCATACATGTTACAAGGGCTAGTAGACCCAGTGACCACCACATCACGCAGTGTGTCGTGTGCTGACGGGGGTTATGGGAAAGTTAAATAATCAACAACAGAAAGCTGGGAACTTGGTTCAAGACAACTGTTGGTGTCAGACAACGGTGTTTGCTCTCAACAATCCTCTTTAACCTCTTCCTTGAAAGCATTATGAAAGATGTGCTACAAAACCATTTCTGAACCGTCAGCATCGAAGGAAGAACTAGAAATAACTTACGCTTCGCCGATGACATAGACGGCCTAGCTGGCAGCGTGGATAAACTAAGAGAATTCTTTACAAAGCTAGAGAAGACTTCAAAGGCATGTGGCATGGAAATCAATGCAGAAAAGACCAAGGACATGGCAAACAGTAAATTCACAAGTGAAATTCGGATAAACGGGCAAAAGCTCAAGAACGTTTCAACCATTTATTATATAGGGGCTATAATAACCGATAAAGTCTCCAAGCCAGAAATTCTTGCCAGATTTGCCAAAACAACTTAACTGCAGCATTAAGCAAACTTGAGCACATGTGGCAAATTAAGTAACTCTCCCTGAGATCAAAGATTCGACTAATCCGCTCTCTGGCGATGTCAGTCTTCCTGTATGGTTGTGAGGCTTAGACGCTCAAAGGTAGACCCCCAAAGACGAATTAATGCACTAGAGATGAGATGTTTTTGAAAGTTACTGAACATCCTCTACACGGCGGTCCACGATAAAATAAGTGCTGTAATTGGCCCCTACGGGGACCTTCTTACCTCAATTAGAAAGAGGAAATTACGATGGTAAGGACACGTGGCATGATCTTGGGGTATCTCAAAGACCATATTGCAAGGCAGAGTACAGGGAAGAAGACAAAGAGTCAGACTTAGGAAGAGATGGGAGGACATCAAAGAGTGGACCGGCCTGTCATTTAGCAACTCCCAGAAGGCAGCTCAGGACCTTAAGATATGTTATGAGATAGTGTGCAGCTCAAAATGGTGCCCCATCGACACAGCCACGGGTTAAGGGACTGTTCAGTTAACAAGGTTCAGAGAAAACTAGCAATTTCATGACCAAGTCTAAGTTGCGAAGTCTAAGTGACAAATTTTCCCACGCAGGAGTAAAAAATACCCTAATTGGGCTAAAAATTCCCACATGCATTAAAAACTTGGGAGAAAACTTAGAAAGTGGCAATTTTAATTAAATGCTTTCGCATTCATTTTAATGGACGTCCAAATTAAAAAATAATAAATATTTCTGCTTTTTTAAGGCAATGCTTAATAGAGTACTTTCATTTTTTTAAAAATGTATACGTCTTAATTTAAAAACTTGGCTACAAAGCCAAAATATAGATTATACTTATAAATTTTAACATTAAGAAGTTTTTTAAATAGTTATTTGGATACTCCTGTAAATTAAATTTGTCTGTGATTGATTAAAATATTTTTTTATGAATGCTTTGAAATTTATTAATAATGAATCAATCATACATGGTTACATAGTTTGTTATATATTTACATAGTATTAATGATTTGGTCCTATATATGTAACAAACATTTTATGATGATTCGGGCTCAGACTAAACAATTATATTATTTAATGGTAATACATTTATATAATCTAACCTTAAACTGTCAGTAACAATAATGGGAAAAACCTTGTCAAAACGTCAGGAAAAAAAAAACCTAGATCCGAAAAAAACCTAGACACGCTCAAAATAAACAAACATGACGTCAAAGAGCCTCCCACCACATCAAAACACACGTATTTCTTATTTTAAAATGAGCATGTTTCAAATTAATTTTTTTTTCATTCAAGAATGAATTTAATTTTTAAAATTTGCCATCGTAAAAAAATCCCATTTTTTAGGCAAAGTCCTTAAAAATTCCATAATTCCCATTTCTCAAAATTTGGCTAAAAAATTCCCACGATTAGGGAAATTTCCCCAGACTTCGCAACACTGACATTATCCCTCAATAAAGGGAACGAAGTTAACTGGCAAGCCACTTAGTTATAAAGAGGAAGTTTCAAAGTGTTCCTTAGGTCCTGAGTTAAACAAATAGACATCAAATAAGTGACAATGATAAGATTAAATTCATGGGTTACATAACTTTAAACAGAATTGATTCTTAAAATTTACATTTTTGTCGTAATGAAAATATATCTATGTATAATTTAACGTAGTCTAAATAAAACATTAGAATTACTTCATTAAAAGCAATGATACATTTTCTCGTAGACAACATTAAAAATGTAGATTATTTTATTGAAAATATGTTTTAATCTTCAGATTATTATTGTTGTTGTTGAGCCTTCTCGTCCATGAGGGTCATCTACCGATCATCGCCGGCGTCTGCACTTCCTCTTAGGACATAGGCCACCTACAAGAGCTCTCCAGGCAGCTCTATCCTGGGCTATTTTCTCCAGGATCTTCCATTCATGGCCAATCCTCTTGATGTCTGCCTCCAATTCTCGGCGCCAGGTGTTTCTTGGGCGGCCTCTTTTCCGTTTACCCTGTGGGTTCCATTTCAGGGCTTGCCTTGTTGTATTAGAAGCAGGTTTCCTTAGTGTATGACCGATCCACCTCCAACGCTTTTGAAGAATCTCTTCCTCAATGGGCTTCTGTTTAGTCCGCTGCCACAGTTCCTGGTTGCTGATTTTGTCCGGCCAGTGAATTAGACAATTGTTAATGAAGGTCTGGATTCTGGTCAGGTTTACAGCCGATGTTCTCCATGTCTCAGCTCCATATAGCAGCACTGGTTTCACCATTGTGTTAAAAATCCTTACTTTTAAAATCCTCAAGGTTAATGCCACCAATACATCACCCATCTAATTATTATTACGAACTAATAATTTTATTTTACGTCCAAGGCCAAAATAAATAGATCAGTACTGGTGCTTTTTAGTGCGCACTTACAGGAAACACAAAGGTAATGCATAAAATAAAAATAAGTTTTTTAAAGCGAAGTTTTTCTCTAGTTCTTGACATTTAAACACAATTCCTGCTGTATTATTTTTTTACAGAGGATTTTTAGCGCATTTTCGAGATGTCGAAATCGCTATTGCACCCGTTTTGTCCGTCCGTCCGTCTGTCATCACCCTTGACCACAGCATCCATAAGTCATAGACCCATGATGTATATATGTTTATTTACCTGCCATTTGTGCATCAACACTCAGTTACTCGATCCGTTTAAAAACCCCGTTAAAACTACCAAAAAATATTTCGAATCGAGATGTAACACTAGCACAGGGAACGGCCGCCACTGCCGGAAGTCGAATACACAATTCTTCAAGCATTGAAGAGTGTTGCGAAAGGTTGCAAAATAATTAGTTGTTTTTTTTAGTTGACGTCATTAGAATGTGTGTAAAAGTTTAGAGAGTTTTACATCATCATTTGTGGTGACTTGTAGTTGGATTAAAGAGAAAATAATTTTTTTTTTAAATGTAAAGAAATGACTTTTAAATAAAAAAAAAATGTCAGGTATATTCATTACACAAGTAAATTCATAAAAATATGTCTAAAATCTAAACACAATTACTGATAACTACATAATTCTGATATCTAACTTAAGTACTGATACATAATACGAAAATGCGCTAACACGTCCTGAATTCCAATAGGTACCAGGCTTAACATGATTTTTTGCTTTCTACACTGTTATATTACATAGGATTATTGCTTTCTACACGCACACATACGCACACATACATACATAAATACACACACACATACACACACAGACATTCACAAACACACATACACACACAGACATTCACAAACACACATACACACATACATACACAATCACACACACAGACACATACACACACATACACACATACAAATACACACATAAACACACACATACACACACTTCACACATACACACACATACACACATACACATACATCAAAAACGTCAGAGGATATTTTTTTGTCAACGTGTGGCTAAACTTGTGCTGGTGCCCCCTTTTCTTTACATTCATCATCTAGCACACACATACACACAAAGATACACACTTTACATACTTTATTCATACAGACACAAATTTCACACACACAGACACACACATACACATACACACACACCCCAAAAACTTACGGTGACATGTTTAGTAAACGTGTGGCTCCAACCTTCTTTATATTTATCATCTAACACACACACACACACACACACACACACACACACACCTACACACACTTCACTAACTTCACACACACACGTACAAAGACACGTACGCACACACACACACACACACACAGACACACACTTCACACACACACGTACACAGACACACACGTACACAGACACATACACACGCAAACACACTTCACACACACGTACACAGACACGTAAACACGCACACAAAGCAGGATATCAACACAAAAAGATGTTAAAAATCACATCAAATAAATCACGGATCATTATACATTGTTGTATCCTTATAAAAATTAATCTTTCAAACTACAACTATGACCTTACGTCATTATAGTTTACGGCGACTACCAGACTCTGTTAATCTCGACACCAAGATGTTCATTATTTTATGTCATAATTTTCAAAATTTGTTACCACGCATCAGACGGACGCACCTAGACGCATTTTGTAATAGATAACCTAAAAACTTTTTTTCTTCCATTACTGCACCCAAAAGCACCAGAACTCTTCTATTTAAAATTACCTTTTACGTAAGACAAATTTTGGGGGAAATTAATAAACTGATTTAATAAACTCTTATTCATTCTAATACATGAACTAATTGTTTATTGGTTACTAAGGTATACAGTTATAGACGTGTATTTCTTACAATTTAATTTTATGTAAACAAAAATTAGAAATAAGGAAACATTTATTTTAAAAAAGAAAATGCATTATTAAAATATATTGCTTTAGAAATATTTGACACTAGGAAATATATACAATAACTTTCATGTATATTGATGTGTTGTCATTTTGCAAATACTGTCAACCACTTTTAGAAAATTTACTATTGAAGTGGAATGCCACTTACATTCGTTCCCATTAATTAGGGATACAATATTAAAACAAAACATGTCACTAGTTCATCTTTGTTTCCATTTGATATGTGGAATGAACATTAGAAACAATTTAATTAACCTTTTCTATGCTATATTTAAATAAAGCAGTAATAAAGAAAGCCGTATTATTTGAAATCTATATATATAAAAATGAAAATATGTCTGTGTGTGTGTGTGTGTGTGTACATGTCCGTGGTAACTGACTAAACTATTCATCCGATCGTCATGAAAATTTTTAAGACTGTTGAGTACCCTCACGGAATGGTCACTGGCTACTTTTTTTCCTCAATCTAACACTAAAGGGGCGCCGGGGGCCCTAAATGTGATTTTTTGCTTATATGAGCTATATAAAAATTAGTTTAACCGCTGTCTACTTGCTAAATTGATGGATTTTAACCAAACTTTGTAATTATATTCTTTATAGCCAATATTAAAATGCTATAGGTAGGTCATCTCCGAAGAGCCACTCTTTTGGGCCTGGGGTCCCAAAATACCCGTTTTCACAAATGTTTAAGATTTTTTTCACTATTAAAGTATTAAAGGTCTTGACAAATAAAGATAAATGTATCCATTATTATCCATCTTAAAATAAAAAGTTGTTTTGCCCTTTATATCTTGCCCTGAATGGGCCTTGGGGCCCTTAATGTCGTTTTCCGCTTATATGAGCTATATAAAAATTAGTTTAAGCGATAGCTACTTGCTAAATTGATGTATCTTAACCAAACTTGACATATAAATACTTGATAGCCAATATAAAATTACCACATGAAATTTAACTCATAATGGAAGCTCCTTTGGGGCTGTGGGCCTAAAATACCTGTTTGGGTGGGTGGATGGGTAGATAGATAGGTAGGTAGATAGATAGATAGATAGATAGATAGATATATAGATAGATAGATAGATAGATAGGTAGGTAGGTAGGTAGGTAGGTAGGTAGGTGGGTAGGTAGGTAGGTAGGTAGGTAGGTAGATAGATAGATAGATAGATAGATAGATAGATAGATAGATAGATAGATAGATAGATAGAT
>MUZC01000899.1:261427-271843 GCA_002072015.1 Radix auricularia
ATCGAAGTGGCACACAACTTGACTTCGATCTCTTTAATAAGTGATAACATTTAATGAACTGTTAGGATTCTCCTATCACCATTATATAAGTGATAACATTTAATGAACTGTTAGAATTCTCCTATCACCATTATATAAGTGATAACATTTAATGAACTTTTAGAATTCACCTATCACCATTATATAAGTGATAACATTTAATGAACTGTTAGGATTCTCCTATCACCATTATATAAGTGATAACATTTAATGAACTGTTAGGATTCTCATACCACCATTATATAAGTGATAACATTTAATGAACTGTTAGGATTCTCCTATCACCATTATGTAAGTGATAACATTTAATGAACTTTTAGAATTCTCCTATCACCATTATATAAGTGATAACATTTAATGAACTGTTAGGATTCTCCTATCACCATTATATAAGTGATAACATTTAATGAACTGTTAGGATTTTCCTATCACCATTATATAAGTGATAACATTTAATGAACTGTTAGGATTCTCCTATCACCATTATATAAGTGATAACATTTAATGAACTTTTAGAATTCTCCTATCACCATTATATAAGTGATAACATTTAATGAACTGTTAGGATTCTCCTATCACTATTATATAAGTGATAACATTTAATGAACTGTTAGTATTCTCCTATCACCATTATTTAAGTGATAAAATTTAATGAACTGTTAGGATTCTCCTATCACCATTATTCACTGAGTAAGGTTATAAGTATTGTATTGTCTTGTTATTTGATAATTTATTCCATTTTGTAAGTATATATATTTTTATGGTTTAGCAGTAATTTTTAAGAGGACGTTACTCCCCCTAATTTGATTAATTCCCCCTAAATAAGGCTCCAACCATTCAGGAAGACGGTTACAGGCGCAATGCATTGTGGGGCAAAGAATAACTTTAACGTGTGGTAAAAACAAAAAGAAGGAAGAGATGATTTAGAAACGTTGATTTTTGTATTGAGGAAATATATAAATACTTTCAGACTACAAGAAAATTTTAGTAACATTCATGATCATAAAAAAACATTAGAATTTGTCTTATTTTGAAACACATTAAGAAAATATTATTAAACAACCCACATTGACAAATTTCATTTACAAACCGAAACCATTCATATTTGCCTACATCTTACAATATACTATTAAATAATTTTCATCTCGGGGAAAGCTCAGATTATCTTAAGAAAATAATTTATACTATTTTTAGGTATTTTAATTAAAACCGTATTACGGCATAGTTTCAAAATAGCGACTAAATCAAAATAGTGACTGTATCAAAATAGCGACTGTATCAAAATAGCGACTGTATCAAAGTAGTGACTGTATCAAAATAGTGACTGTATCAAAATAGCGACTGTATCAAAATAGCAACTGTATCAAAATAGTGACTGTATCAAAATAGCGACTGTATCAAAGTAGTGACTGTATCAAAATAGCGACTGTATCAAAATAGTGACTGTATCAAAATAGTGACTGTATCAAAATAGCGACTGTATCAAAATAGTGACTGTATCAAAATAACGACTGTATCAAAATAGTGACTGTATCAAAATAGTGACTGTATCAAAATAGCGACTGTATCAAAATAGTGACTGTATCAAAATAGTGACTGTATCAAAATAGTGACTTTATCAAAATAGTGACTGTATCAAAATAGTGACTGTATCAAAATAGTGACTGTATCAAAATAGTGACTGTATCAAAGTAGTGACTATATCAAAATAGCGACTGTATCAATATAGCGGCTGTATCAAAATAGCAACTGTATCAAAATAGCGACTGTATCAAAATAGTGACTGTATCAAAATAGCGACTGTGTCAAAATAGCGAGTATTTTAATTTGCTTGTGATTGTGTTTCAAAAACTTACTGTGCCTGGCCTACAATGGAGTTTCTAAAATTAAGAAAAGGATGACATGATAAGCCATGTAGGTATTTTGTAGAGAAGGGAAGCGAAAGCTAACGTCTAACAATTTTATGTAACATATTAAGTATCTACTATTGTAGACACAAAGACATATTATAAAATGTCTCGATTATAAATTTATAATTATGCTATAAATCAATGACATATGTTTGTTTGAATGGGACAAAAACTTTATCTTGGGTAGGAGAATTCTAACTATTCATTGACATTATATCCCTATTAATAGGGATCGAGATCAAGTGACATAGCACTTGAATAAATTAGAATGGTACTTAATGTTAAAGAATATCACTGGTTCACAAACATTTTACGAAGTCAAAAAGTAAGCTTATTAGTAAAAAGATAAGTTCACATTTTATAGTTTGCTTTCGATTAGAAATAAATACTATTTTAAAAATATATTTTGTCCGTGGAAGTCTATTCTTCTATACATATTTTATTGTAACATTTTTACAAATAAAAATAAAACACAAGACGTTAAAATTAAGAGTCATACAAATATATGTAAAATATTTTTTTAAAAATTTGTTTAGAGAAAAAAGTTATACCATTAATTGCCCCAAGTAACTTGTGTAAAGATTAATTTAAATTCACATGAAACACAAGGCACCGGTGCTTGGTGGTGCATCGCTAAAAAGAAAAATTAATACTTTCCAATACCATTATTTAATTTATATGAAAACTACATTGAATTAAACCACTAAAATCTTGCTATTTTTTAATCATTACCTAAAAAAACAAAACAAAAGAAAAACATTCCATCTATTATAGTACGCACCGATGCGATGTGTTTATTTATAGAATGAGTGTATGAATTAATGATAAGGAAATATAAATAATTGTGTGTTGATGAGCGCTGTAAAAATATTTAATATGATCACGTCATTGTTTGGTGTGCATTGGTGCGCAAAATACAACCCCTATTATTAAATACTTTGCGTACATTTCAGAAAGTTTAGTATTTCGTATTTATCAAAAAAAGGACAAGTTAGTTGGTCTTTTGAAAAAGGTTGGCGCCGTAGGCACAATCTAGTATAACATAATAAGTGTACACGATATTTTATGCTATCTCCGATCTTTCCTTTAAAAGCCAACACTTTTCTAACACATCGGACGTTATCAATGTCATAACTTGGACTGGGCTGTGCGGCGTATTTCCTGAGTGAAAAAATTGACCTCTACTCTAGGAGATCATGACATTGCTATCCACCGATGTCTGAGAAAAGGGTTGGATTTAAATGGGAGGTTGGAGTTAGAATAAATTATCGTTTACAATTATGTTATAGGGGCGTGGAGGTCTATGTTGTACCGATCCGCAGCAAGAACCCGTGCCGCGGGTTCGAAACAGCGGATCTGGCAAAGCCCCCGGGGCTTTGTGCCAACCACACAATCCCATGCTCGTTAGTGGTCAATGAATCTTGTGAACGCTACTTCACTTGCTCCAATGGACCTTCATGGTCTCTAAGGGATATTTATTTATGTATTTAATTATGTTATACATTTCCTTATCATTTATTCATACACTCACTTTCTATCGATCTATAAATAAACACATCACATTGGTGCGTACTATAATAGATGGGTTCAATTAAGTTGATTCTTAGGTTGGTACAGATAATGCTAAGAAAGTTGTCAGTTGTTTTGGTTTATTTCAATTTAATTACCACGATGTTAAAAGCTGCTAATGGAAATTGTCTTTCATGTTAGCGATGCACCGCAAAGCACCGGTGCTTTTAGTTTTAAAAAGCAATTTAATTTGTTCTCTTCACAACTTACTTTGGACCATTAATGATAAGAGTTAGATCTATAATATTTTTAAAAACATCCTTATTAATATGAGTTTTATATTTAAAAGACTTTTAATGTTAATGATTTGAGTTTAGTAGTTTTTTGTATGAATGAATTATAAAATAAATTGTATAGAAACATACAATTCTAAGAGAAATTTTGATTTTAATGTTGTACTTATTTTAAATTTAAATCAAACTATAACATGTATTTATTTATTTTGATACAATTGCTTACTGTACTCTTTCAGTTGCTATACACAATGTCCAACTTTCATTTCTGAATAGAGAACCATTTTATTTTATTCAAGTGCTATTTCACTTGATCTCGATCTCTATAAGAAGCAATAAGATGTCAATGAAATGTGTGTATTATCCTACATCAGAAAAAAAACTGAGTTCTTTATCAATAAAATTAGTTCACTGGTTTATTGAATAATTCATAAAATGACTAATTTATAGTTGATTGATATTGTAAAATAAACTTTCCATTGTAGTCTACAAGAGTTGATAGTTGACATGTCACAGATAATGGTTATACGTCAGCGTCTTCTTCTTCTACATTTTCTTTTGGCCTGAGACTTAGTCTCTTAAGGCATTGACCTGGACAACCTGCTACATCTGTTGGTCAGTGCCACATAACACTGTCCTCACCTGGACAACCTGCTACATCTGCTGGGCAGTGCCACATAACACTGTCCTCACATGGACAACCTGCTACATCTGCTGGGCAGTGCCACATAACACTGAACGGGTGAGGTACACTAGCAGTAAATTCAATTGGAGAATAAAGTAACTTCAGAATGTAGGACTGTCACACCAGATATGATAAATTTGTCGTTCTTGCAGATTACGTCATTTTCATTATGCTGGGAAAGCTTGGATAACTGTTCGATCTGTTATGGCGGCGGAAAGGGGGGGGGCAACTTATTTAAACGGAAGAGTTAAAAGTTACATATGTTTTTATACAGTTTTTTAAAAGCCACAAACTTGAGTTTAAAAAAGTAAATATTATGAATTTTAACGTTTTCAGATGGAAGTAGAGAACCGCCATCTTGACACCGACAGAGAGACAGACCCCTGTACTAGTGAACTGATAAGGTCATTACAGACCCCTGTACTAGTGAACTGATACGGTCATTACAGACCCCTGTACTAGTGAACTGATAAGGTCATCACAGACCCCTGTACTAGTGAACTGATAAGGTCATTACAGACCCCTGTACTAGTGAACTGATAAGGTCCTTACAGACCCCTGTACTAGTGAACTGATAAGGTCATTACAGATACCTGTACTAGTGAACTGATGAGGTCATTACAGACCCCTGTACTAGTGAACTGATACGGTCATTACAGACCCCTGTACTAGTGAACTGATAAGGTCATTTTTGGCTGGCTGTAATCTGTCATGATAATGTCGTTTTTAAGAGATGAACATCTATAACTCCACATGTTTTAAGAGATAAACATCTATAACTTAACATGTTTTAAGAGATAAACATCTATAACTCCACATGTTTTAAGAGATGAACATCTATAACTCAACATGTTTTAAGAGATAAACATCTATAACTCCACATGTTTTAAGAGATAAACATCTATAACTTAACATGTTTTAAGAGATAAACATCTATAACTCAACATGTTTTAAGAGATAAACATCTATAACTCAACATGTTTTAAGAGATGAACATCTATAACTCCACATGTTTTAAGAGATGAACATCTATAACTTAACATGTTTTAAGAGATGAACATCTATAACTCAACATTTTTACCGGTGGCTTTTTGCCCTGAGTTTTAAATAAAATAACAGACTAGTGATCTGAAAGATGATCAATTAATGTGAACACGTGACATCGATATCAAATAATATGAACACGTGACACCGATATCAAATAATATGAACACGTGACATGGATATCAAATAATATGAACACGTGACATCGATATCAAATAATATGAACACGTGACATCGATATCAAATAATATGAGTACGTGACACTGATATCAAATAATATGAGCACGTGACACTGATATCAAATAATATGAGCACGTGACACCGATATCAAATAATATGAGCACGTGACACCGATATCAAATAACATGAGCACGTGACATCGTGGTCTTGAAGATATAATCCACTGGTTACCTTTGTAAGTAACTCCTGTGGTAAGAAATTCAACGCAAGTCGCGATTTCTGTGTGTGCATGGAATATTTTAACATTATTATTATCATCTGTAAATGATAGCGTTAATTAAGAAATATATATAAGAAAATGAAATAAATTCAAGTAGCAAAGGTTTGTAACTCGACACAATTTTTAAGTCGACTTTTAGAAACATGTAAATGAGTAAGTAGACAAAAAATATTTTAAAATGATTTACTTTAAATAAAGTTGTTACAGAACAGACAAAACTGGAGAAAAATGAGAGCAGAAACTTGAGGTGATATGTTTAGTCAACTTGTGGCTATCCTAGGGTTGGTGCCCCCCTTCCCCGCACACTCACACTTCACACATTTCACACACACAAACACTTCACACACACGCACATTTCACACACACACACAAACAGACACACTCAAACAAGCACACACACACACACAAACTTCACAACACATATATACGCGCATACAAATTCTTTACAAACTTCACACAGACATCACACACATACTTCATATACACACACTCCATTCACACAAGCATACACATACACTTCACACACGCACACTTCACAGATACACTTCACACGAACATTCTTCACACATAAATTTACTTCACACACAAACACACACACTACACACACACACATAAAAAACAGGCACACACACATAATAGGTGACCAAAAATCATACACAAACACACACACACACATAGTACACAAAACAGGTACGCACACACATACACACAGACACACACTCACACACATAGTGGGATATCAACATAAAAAGATATCAAGTAATCACATCAAATAACTCATGGATCATTCTACATTATGTACTTTCATAAATTAATCTTTCAAACTATGAGATTACGTCATTGTATTTTTAGGCGAGTATCAAGCTCTGTTAATCTCGATACCAAAATGTTCATTATTTCACGTCATAATTTTTAAAATTTGTTACCGCGCACCAGACGGACGCACCTAGACGCATTTTATAATAGATAACTTTTAAAACTTTTTGTCAACCAACAACGCACCAAAGAGCACCAGAACTCATATATTTAAAATTACCTTTTACGTAAGACAAATTTTGGGGGAAAGTAATGAACTGAATTATAAAATCTTTACTTTCATACAGTATATCACGTGTTTGTGTCGTTTTCAAGTCATTAAGTTATAGGCGTGTATTACTTAAATTTTTATTGAATATAAACTAATATTTGAAACACAGGAAAATTTAATTAAAAGAAACGAAAATTATTTAAATATATATTTCTTTAGAAATAATTGACACTGTGAAATCTAAACAACTACTTTCATGTACGATGTTGTGTGGGAATTAACCAATTACATTTTATATTAAGTGAGAAAAAGATAGAGAGGGAGACAGAGAGAAAGAGAATGAAACAAAAAGACAGTTTAAAAGATACAGTGAGAAAGTTGGAAACAAAAAGGGAGTAAAAAAATAGAGAAAATGAGAGATGGAGAGAGATTTAGAATTATAGAGAGTGAGAGAGATAAAGAGTTATCAAGACAGTAAGAGAGAGTAATAACGAGTAAGAGAAATAGAGTATTAGAGAATAAAAGAGAGAAAGAGCGAGAATGTGAGAGATAGATAGAAAAAGAGTGAGTGAGAGAGATAGAGAAGAGGGATAAAGAGAGGGTAAGAGAGAGAGAGCAGAAAAGAGAGTAATAGAAAGATAAACACAACTAGACATAAACATAATAATGTCTACGTTATTTTTGTGAAAACAAACACAATATTTAACTAGACTTTCATTTACACAGATAACATAGAATAACTTATATTAAAATTATAATTTAAGGTAAATTTCTCTTTTTTTATTAAATATTAGTCGCTCAGAATTAATTTTATCTTAATATCCACTAGAAGTTTGATAAAGTTTTAATGTCTTTAAAGTTTATCCGTACTGAATGTTTGGTGATAATCTTTCTTTTCAACCTCTAATTAGTTACAATACTCTACACACACGTACATGTTATCTATATATATGTATATAAATATACATGAAATGAAACAAAATCCCAACGTTAAACTCACATAGATCTACACATAAAAGAGACCACTTATAACTTTAAAAGACTTTCTATTGCTATATATGACGTGCAATCAAATTGTATGTTCCATGAACGCCGCACTAAAAAGCACCGCTGTAGACCTACTTAATATGACATTGTAATTGAGACAACTTAAGTGGCATGAGAAAGTGAGAAGATCAAAATATTAGTATCTGTAACTTTGGTTAAATTTCAATCTAAGAGTCTAGCCGACATAGTATTACTTATTTGAAGACTTACACTTTGTATTGCGTGAAACTAAATATTATGTATAGAAATGTTTTATGCAAATGAAAAATACATTTTTTATCCTGGAGAATTCCATATAAAAAACTATAAATTTTATACATTTACCTTTATGTTTTTCTTTGACTATGTTACGAAACCACGTGCAAAGCAAATTGCCGTTGACCATAATATATTTTTTAATCTAAGTGGCACGCCACTTGACTTCGATCTCTGTAACAAGAGATAACATTTAAATGAATTCCTAAGATTTTCCCACCGCAGCATAGACTAAGTTTTATTTAAAACATTCTCAGTTACTTGTTATATAAATGTATCTATTTATGTCTTTATTTCTTCTTCGTTTCAATATTGAGTTTTTGCGTGCCACGAGTTTTGCGCCAATTGGCCCGTGGTCTCCGACTTCAGCATGCAGTTTTTTCTGGATTTGCTTTCATGGCCTTTGGTCAGCCAAGACCATCTGCAAGGCAGCAGTTGTTTTTTTTTTTGGCGAGTTATGTAGCGTTCACATGCCACGGCCAAGAGTTCCACGCATTACCCCGCCACTTTTCACCCTTTTGCCACTCGACCACCGCGGCCCCATGAATTTGTATTTGATATATATGAAAATAAGCTATTTATCCTTATGGCGTTACAGTTATTTCCAATGTAGGCGCAATCACACACCGGTGATCGCTGCAGTGACCTCTGTGGTCAATTTGAAAAACAAACTTGAAGGTGGCAGTGATAGGTTAAAAGATAGACAATAAAATAAAATGTGATTTATGTATTCGGTGAACCTCCAAAACCTCAAGAACACGTGACTAAAATTACTGGACATAGTAAAGAATAAGGTCTATCTTATATTCGATCACGAAGAGAAACAAAAATTAAACAACCAACATAGACAAAAATCTTTTCAACCACAACAACACGAGATAGCGATGAATCGTTATATATTATCTGTAGCCAAATATAGTGCTCCAATGATATCTTATCGGTAGCCAAAGATAGTGCTCCAATGATATCTTATCAGTAGCCAAAGATAGCGCTCCGGTAATAATAGGGTGCTACAACTACATGAATTTTGTACGATATTTAAATAAAGTAGTTGCCGACTACACAGACAGTACACAGCGTCATCCATCGTCAACATTTAGTTACCATCATTTTAATCGCAAGTCTTTATAAATCATTACATTATGGAATTAAAGCTTTTAGCACAATCAGAAACAAATCATTGAATGACAGGTTATGGGAAGAACTTTGTATTTAAATCTATTAAGAGTTTATTTGTTTGCTGTTTTTTTACAGAAGTTTGTTGGCTTGTAAAACTGTTGACATAGTTTTTATCGTTGAGTTATGGAAAGATAAAACTTTTGTTTTAGGACAAATTTAATTCAATAAAAATTGAAATCGATAAGTTATTTGAATTTTTAAAAAAAAATTTAATGAAAGAAATCTTTTTATTTAAATTTAATATTTTAAAACACAGATAAGTTTCAAAACAATATAACATTTAAGTGACATAGGTTAGTAACGCACTGCCCCATATAACATAAGTTAATAACTCACTGCCCCATATAACATAAGTTAGTAAGTCACTGCCCCATATAACATAAGTTAGTAACTCACAGCCCCATATAACATAAGTTAGTAACTCACTGTCCCATATAACATAAGTTAATAACTCACTGCCCCATATAACATAAGTTATTAACTCACTGCCCCATATAGCATAAGTTAGTAGCTCACTGCCCCATATAACATAAGTTAGTAACTCACTGCCCCATATAACATAAGTTAGTAACTCACTGCCCCATATCACATAAGTTAGTAACTCACTGCCCCATATAACATAACTTAGTAACTCACTGCCCCATATAGCATAAGTTAGTAACTCACTACCCCATATAACATAAGTTAGTAACTCACTGCCCCATATAACATAAGTTAGTAACTCACTGCCCCATATAACATAAGTTAGTAACTCACTGCCCCATATAACATAAGTTAGCCACTCACTGCCCCATATAGCATAAGTTAGTAACTCACTGCCCCATATAGCATAAGTTAGTAACTCACTGCCCCATATAACATAAGTTAGTAACTCACTGCCCCATATAACATAAGTTAGTAACTCACTGCCCCATATAACATAAGTTAGTAACTCACTGCCCCATATAACATAAGTTAGTAACTCACTG
>MUZC01000899.1:271957-285320 GCA_002072015.1 Radix auricularia
CATTATAACATAAGTTAGTAACTCACTGCCCAATATAACATAAGTTAGTAACTCACTGCCCTATATAACATAAGTTAGTAACTCACTGCCCATATAACATAAGTTAGTAACTCACTGGCCCATATAACATAAGTTAGTAACTCACTGCCCCATATAACATAAGTTAGTAACTAACTGCCCCATATAACATAAGTAAGATACTCACTGCCCCATATAACATAAGTTAGTAACTCACTGCCCCATACACCATAAGTTAGTAAATCACTGCCCCATATAACATAAGTTAGTAACTCACTGACCCATATAGCATAAGTTAGCCACTCACTGCCCCATATAACATAAGTTAGTAACTCACTGCCCCTTGTCGGAAAAATGGCTGGACTACCCAAGGGACTGAATGACAGGCTCATGACCATGAAACTTCCACTGTTAGCTGGTAAGAAGCATGTCACCATCATCAGTGCATACGCCCTAACCTTGACCAACCCAGATGAAGTCAAGGCAAAGTTTTACGAAGAACTTCACGCACTCATTGCCGACGTTCCAAAGGAGGACAAGCTCATCTTGATACGTGACTTCAACGCAAGAGTTGGCAAGGGCTACTGTGCCTGGGAGGGAGTACTTGGACACCATGGAGTGGGCCAATGCAACAGCAATGGCCTTCTTCTGCTTCAGACTTGTGCTGAACATGAACTGCTAATCACCAACACGATCTTCCGCCTCCCTACCCGCAATAGGACATCATGGATGCACCCCCGCTCGAAGCAATGGCATCTTATTGACTATGTCATCGTTAGGAAGAGGGACAGACATGATTTAAGAGTGACCAAGTCCATGTGCGGTGCTGAATGCTGGACAGACCACCGCCTCATCCTCTCCAAGCTCAACATTCGTATTGAGCCTAAACGACGCCCGCAAGGGAAGAAGGCCCCCAAACGGCTGAATGTTGCCAAGCTGAAGACCACCAGTGGCAAGCAGTCATTCGTGATTGCTCTGGAGGAGCGCTTAAGATCCACCTCCCTGGAAAACCATAACGTGGAGGAAGATTGGACATCGCTTAGAGAGCTGATTTACACCTCAGCTACAGAGACCCTGGGGCCCCAGACCAGAAAAAATAAGGACTGGTTTGACGAGAATTGTGAAGTCATCAAGCAGTTACTGGATGAGAAACACCAACTCCACCAAGCTTACCTCAATAACCCAAAATCCACTTCAAGGAGAGAAGCATTCAACAATATACGTAGAATTGTACAGCAGAAACTCCGTCAGATGCAGGACGAATGGCTCAGCAAAAAAGCTGATGAGATCCAATGCTATGCAGACAGGCGTGATTATAAGCACTTCTACGAAGCCTTGAGAGAAGTGTATGGCCCAACGTCCTCAGGCTCAAATCCACTTCTCAGCGAAGATGGAAGGGGGACCAACCCCAACTGAAAGGCTCCACCAGCTTTTTCTGTTGATATGGGAGCAAGAGAGGATCCCGCAGGATTCCAAAGATGCATCCATTGTACATCTTTATAAGGGAAAGGGAAATAGACTGGTTTGTGACAACCACAGAGGCATATTTCTGTTTTCTATCGCAGGAAAGATCCTAGCCAGAATCCTGCTAAACCGCCTCACAGCTCATCTTGACCAAGGACTCCTGCCTGAAAGCCAGTGTGGCTTCCGAAGAGAGCGAGGAACCATCGACATGATTTTTGCTGCCAGGCAACTACAAGAGAAATGCCAAGAGCAGAACTCTGACCTTTTCTCCACCTATGTTGACTTAACCAAGGCATTCGACACAGTTGGCAGAAAGGGTTTGTGGAAGATCATGGAGAAGTATGGTTGCCCCAACAAATTCATTTCCTTGGTTCAACAATTCCACGAGGGCATGCAGGCCAGAGTCCAGGACAGAGGAGAGTCATCTGACCCTTTTCCTGTCACAAACGGTGTCAAGCAGGGATCCGTCCTGGCCCCAACGCTATTCAGCATCATGTTCTCTGCCATGCTGACAGAGGCCTTCAGAAACGAAGATGTTGGTGTTAAGCTGAGATACCGTACGGATGGCAAACTGTTCAATCTTCGAAGGCTTCAGGCAAAAACCAAGGTCAGGACAGACACAATCAGGGACCTGCTCTTTGCAGACGATTGTGCCCTCAATGCTTCCTCAGAGGATGACATAAAACGCAGTGTTAGCCTGTTCTCCAGCGCCTGCACTAACTTTGGTCTGACAATTAACACAAAGAAGACTGAAGTCCTTTATCAACCCGCACCTGGAAAGCCTTATGTTGAGCCCATCATCACTGGCAACAACCAGAAACTCAACGCAGTGAAACGCTTCACATACTTAGGCAGCATAGTGTCACAAAATGTCACCATCGATGACGAAGTGAATGTCATAATTGCCATGGCCCGCACCAGTTTTAACTGGTTTTACCCGAATGTCTGGAACAGAAGAGGCATTACCACCCAGACCAAAGTAAAAGTATATAGGGCAGTGGTTCTTTCTACACTGCTTTATGCATGCGAAACATGGACCTTATATAAACGCCATGCTGAAAATCTGAACCACTTTCTCACAACAAGCCTCAGGAAGATCCTGGGCATAAAGTGGCAGGACAAAACTCCAGACACCATGGTACTAACCAAAGCTGGCCTCCACAGCATCTTCACCCTACTGATACTTGGCAGGGCACCTAACCTGAATGCCAAATGAGAGACTACCAAAGAGACTATTCTATGGCGAGCTCCAGCTTGACCAGCGGTCCCACGCAATAAGCCCAGACACGTGGGAGGAAGCTGCATTGGACCGGTCCACCTGGCGCCAATCCATCCACGAAGGTGCTAGGACATGCGAGGCAAACAGGATCAACGCCGCAGAAAAGAAGAGGCAAGCCTTAAAGGCCCGTGCTGTCAAACCTCCAGGAGACAACCCACTCATCCCATGTCCCTTCTTTTCCCCAACATCCCGTGCCAGGATCTGTCTTGTCAGCCATCTGCGCACACATAGGCAAAACCAGTCTAAGCAACCCTCTGATGACTAGAGTGGTCCGCGTCGATTCGATGGACTAACAACAACAACAGAACTTGATATGTTAATTAAAATGGTTTCTCTTTGTTGTCTACAAGAATAGATACTAAATATGTTACTAAACAACTTCCTGTCAGTTTTTTAGATAAAGACAAGAAAAAGACACTGGAGGTTAAATAAAGATTTTTATGTCAGCTATATGTAATACAAGTTTATTGTTATTGTAGATGTTTCTGTCAGCTGTATGTAATACATGTTTATTGTTATTGTAGATGTTTATGTCAGCTATATGTAACACAAGTTTATTGTTATTGTAGATATTTATGTCAGCTATATGTAATACAAGTTTATTGTAGATGTTTATGTCAGCTATATGTAATACAAGTTTATTGTAGCTGTTTATGTCAGCTATATGTAATACAAATTTATTGTAGATGTTTATGTCAGCTATATGTAATACAAGTTTATTATAGATGTTTATGTCAGCTATCTGTAATACAAGTTTATTGTAGATGTTTATGTCAGCTATATGTAATACAAGTTATTGTAGATGTTTATGTCAGCTATATGTAATACAAGTTTATTGTTATTGTAGATGTTTATGTCAGCTATATGTAATACAAGTTTATTGTAGATGTTTATGTCAGCTATATGTAATACAAGTTTATTGTTGATGTTTATGTCAGCTGTATGTAATACAAGTTTATTGTTATTATAGATGTTTATGTCAGCTATATGTAATACAAGTTTATTGTAGACGTTTATGTCAGCTGTATGTAATACAGGGTTATTGTTATTATAAATTTGTTATTGTGAAAAACAAATCAAGCAAGCAAGAGCAAGCGGATATATATTTTTATAAGAAAAAACGAAGTAAACCCTAATGTCTAGGTGTTTTACCTTCGTTGATCAAAGTAAACCATAATGTCTTGGTGTTTTACCTTCGTTGATCAAAGTAAACCATAATGTCTTATAGTTTTACCTTCGTTGACCAAAGTAAACCATATTGTCTTATAGTTTTACCTTTGTTGATCAAAGTAAACCATAATGTCTTGGTGTTTTACATTCGTTGATCAAAGAAATCTTTTCAATTTTTGTGTTTCTATTTGAAGGGATTTAATATAAAGAGATTTTTTTAAAATAAAGAGAACAATTAGATAGCAGAGGAAACAATAAACTTCTGTCCTTGACCTCAGCCGTTGTCTCTCTGTCAGACAATAAACTTCTGTCCTTGACCTCAGCCGTTGTCTCTCTATCGGACGCAGGGTTCATTTTCCTAACATTTGTACGTAAGATTTTCTCATCAAGAAGGACAATTTGAAACAAACAAAAATTACAGTGAATAACATGCGAGTAAAGCCAGACTGAATTGTCAAGTAAACAAAAATGTAAACAATAACGTCTTCCTTGTAACAGATAACAACAGATCATGTTAGCAGATGTCTTTACAAACCTTACACCTCATAATAATCATATCATTGAAGAATAGAAATTTACACTCTGTAAAATAAAGACAAATATTTTAATGACGTCATGTTGTCACATAAGGCGTGCATTAAAATAATATTTCTTATCAGAGACGCACAATACAGCACCGATTTTAATGTGAATTTGTAAGAAAATTAAAATGCAATATTATTAAAAAGTATAGATTTTTAAAAATCTTATAGATCTATATTTTTAACTACCTCATTATTAAAAGTTATTTGAGACATTTTACTCGTTAGCTGTGTTACCAACATGTCACGTTTTATGATTTTAAAATTAATGTATACAAATTATGTATTTTTGTTTTTTAAAGCAGTTTTCAGATTGCATTTATGTGGATTCAAAGAAAACTTAGATATTGAAATTTCTATGTCAAATAGTTAAGATCCTACGTTAGTCACTGCATTGTTCAAGTCGGGATGATATTTATCCAACTGCGTCATGCGCTTGTTTCGATCTCTAAATTTAGAGATACAATATCAAGGTTATGTTAAATTGATTTCATCACTTACGTTTAAAATAACTTAGTCAAATTTAATTCAAATCTCTTTAGCTATGTCTTATAGAAAAGCCAAAGTCTATAATACCTACGTTCTAATGGACTCATCTTGGGATATTATTATCTTATCTTACTTTATCTGTTAAAGATCCTCATTCTATACGGAAGATTATAACGTCCTACGCTTATGTAATGTGTTGATTATTGTGAGGTCGGGGTAGGGAATAGTTGATAGAAATAAGCCAGAAAACTATGATATCAACAATATGTTAACTTTTCTTAATCAGCTGATGTGACCGTCTTGACGATAATTCATCAATTTTCAAAATGAAAACGAAAACATACATCACGATAAACAAAATCAAATAAATAAAGTTTTAAAACACTCCTACAGATATGTGTATTTTTTACAAAGGCCGTACCACTTCTTTGCTAGGCGGTAAACACAACAAAACAAAAACATAACTTTATGGGGGGATGGGTTTCATCTTCTTGTTAGAAAAATGAGTGATGAATATAAAGACATGACGAAGTTAAGACAACGAGACAGTTACCGTCTTCATCATAAAATAATGTAACGGTTTGTCGAGAAAATAGGGAACATGATAAAGTTTATCAACTTCCGTTTTCCTGCTTTAAAACCACGTGACTTTCTCTCTAACTGATGTGCTTTAATACCACGTGACTATATCTCTAACTGATGTGTTTTAATACCACGCGACTGTATCTCTTACTGCATCGGTCCGATGTTGGTTTATAATTTATTTTTACATGAAATGAGACACGAAAACAATTTATTAAAATAAACAAACAAAAAATTAATTTTTAAAAAAAAAGAAAAAAAGAAGAAAAGTAATAAATGTCTAAATGTTTGCAGCTTCACGACCACAACAGACACACACACATGCATACACATACTTATACATACACTCTTAAACACTCATACCTATATATACACACACTGTGGGATATCAATATAAAAACACACACTCTCACACTCTAATACTTATATGTACACAAAGCGATATATAAACATAAAAACATACACTCTCACAAACTCATACTTATATGCACACAAAGCGGGATATCAACATAAAAACATACACTCACACACTCATACTTTTTAAAAAATACAGATACACAAAAAATCAACCACAGATCTTTTATGTTCTTACTTTTCACCAAAAATTATAATCTCAAATAAATTCACGTCATAATATTACCACCCCCACCCCACCCCACATAGCGTACACAGATATACTGACGTCATAATGTTCACCACCCCCACCCCACATAGTGTACACTGATATACTGACGACTCGATCAAAAGAAGCATGTATATTTTTGGATTTAGTTAATTTAAAAAATACATAATATTTAAGTGCTTAGTACAATAAACTCACTATTGACATTTAAATATAAACACTTGTAATAATAATTATTAGTAGATACGACGCAAGGCCAAACACACGCCGCAGACTTGCTCACGGATAGTGCTAAGTACGTGGGGAAAGAAAGGACACAAACAACAGAACAAAGAAATTAGACGAACGTGAATGAACGTCGGGGGTGGTGGCGGAGATGGCTGTCATATTGATGGTCTCGAGACATGCGCACTGTGGTTATCTACATGCCCCACCCTGTACCAACTTAGCTTGCCAACCATAAACTGTGATTGGTCGACTCTATCTAGGGTCAGATGTGTTTGCAAAACTGACACAAACAACTATTTTTAAAAATTAAAACAAATTATTTCTCCTCTGAGCCTTAAACCAAGTACCTATCACGTGTAAGGCAGACCTGAAAACCACTGGGCTACGAACATCATGGTATTATTTGAAGGAAAAATGCAAGTGAACGCAAGAAACATTGTTTGGCTTGAAATATTCCCACCCACATTTGAACCTACTTCGCTTAATTTGTCGACCCTAGCAAGGATCATTGGTCATGTATTTTTGTACACTTCTTACCAATGATCTGTTGTGGTGATATATATATATATATCAATATTTCTATAGATAACTATATGAATTATATAGCGCTGTGCTCCATCCATTCACTGGGCACAGAGCGCTTCACATAACAATAAATATACACGTGGAATGCTCTAAGCATTCAATGTAAATCATATACATCATAACCACAATATATAAAGATAGTACAATGGATACGGATTACTCTTATCATTTAAAGAAATGTGTTTATGTTTTACATTATTTGCTAAACTAAAGTTGGAGAAGAATGTGGTTCAAAGTAAATAATGTATCAACTATGTAGCCAGTAATCATTTATACTTAAGAATTATTGTGTAAACCAGAAACAGTCCGAACTCTATAAAAGAGCGCACAAGAAAAGCCCCAATTCATCAAATGATTTCACCAGAAAAAGCCCAAACTCTACAAAGGACGCCCAATGCTAATCTCATCTCGTGATCACCGACCCGTGCTCACTCACATCAAAACATTCACGGTAACCGACCCTAACATTCTTGCTTACAAATAATTTTTGTTAAATTTCTTAGAAAGTATAACAATTACTTGTCAGGTGCATTTAAATGGACAAGTTAGCGTTTAAAAATAATTATATTTAGATATACCCTTCCAATAAACATGATTTTTAACTTCAATTTGAAGAAAAAGTTATATTTTGTATAGAGCGCATTATAATTACGATTTAGTATAACTTTTGGATGTGCATTAAAAAATTGTGTTTCCTGTCAATGTCGCACCACAAAGCACTGATGCTGATGTATTTAATTTGACTTTATGTTGACAAAGTTGAGACTCCAAAAAAAGTTTTAAAAAATATATATTAAAAGTTTTAAAAAATCAATAAATAACGATATTCTTACGATCTATGGCGAATTAAAAGGCGTGGGGTGTGAACGGGCTATAGCCAGGGCCCCCCGAAGATTTTGGGGCCCCAAACTTTTAAAGTTCTATAATAAATGTGCACAAAATTTGCACCCACCCTTTAAAATATAATAATTCCAAACAATTAATAAATCTTATCTGTTAATCTGATCGCTATTTAGACCTGATAGTCTAAATAATCGAAAAACTTTATTTGGCTCACTAAGAGAAGAAGATATTACAGAGTTTATTTTATATTTTTAACATTTCACATCCTCCATAAACACTGCTGGATTTTTTTTTGTTTTCACACTCAATTTTAATGTACCGGCAAACACTTCAAACTTATTTCTTCGTGTTTTTATTTTTTTTATGATTTATATTTTTGGTGGGGAAAACCTTTCCATAGTACAGACAAGACATGATCAAGGAACCAATGGACTATTTATTTACATTCTTATATTAGCTGTTGCTGGTTGGGGCCCCCGTTTGATAGCAGCCAGGGGCCCCGTACAGTGTTAATTCGCACCTGCTTATGATATATTTTTTATACAAAACGTTAAAAACTTCAATTATTTTTTTTATTGTTTATAATTATGTAAATTAGTGTCTAGCCCTAAATTCATTTGAAAAAATGTATGCAGTTGTCTATCGCTCTATAATCATTACGATCTACCGAGAAGGAGAAAATAATGTTGTCCCATATAACTGTATAGGGATGAAGGGAATTATTAGTAAATTCAAATTTATAGAAGATCATGACGGACGTTCATTTTTTCACCCACGAAAAACGGCCCACAGCCCATGAAACAGAATATACTATGGGTCTGTCCTTAATCATCACACTTTAAGAAATAGTGACAGGTGTTATAACTTGTTCACAGTCTCCAGTCTGTTATTTATATTTTAGATCTGTATAAAAACATTTTAGTTAAGTCTGTAGCTATGAAAAATTGGTAAGATGAATTTTTAAAACATTTTAGTATGGTCTTGAACAGTTCAATGAGAAGTCGAAATAGTTTAGTCTTTGAACTTATCATAAAATTATCATTAAATATTTATACATTTGTTAGGCAAACTCGAATTTTTAAATAAATGAGTTTATATTTATCCCATGGTTAAAATTTTCATAGAATATAAAAATTCTACGAAATAGGAATAAGCTATAAAAATTTTTAAAAATTATTCCTTAACAAGTTTTAGAGAAAACTAGCAATTCATTGACCAAGTATTCTTTGTTTTAAAAGAACGAATTTAGATGGCAAGCCACCTAGATATAAAAACAACTTCAAAGGACAAGAAAAGTCGCAGTTTAAAGACCTAGAGATCAAATATACTACAGTAAAAGAATTAAAATAATAGTTTAAGTAATTATAAACATGTAAGATCTAACAAAAAAATATTTTTGGGTCAAATAATATATTTCTTAATGTATACTTTCGTGTTACATATTACAATAGATTTACAAAAACAAATCATGAAACTTTTTTCTATAGACATTTTATGAAAAAATTAACAGAAATTAAAGAAGTAAAATGTTTAGTTCCTCTCATTTAATTAGCAAACTAAGTTGTTTTATGTACAGCGTCATATTAAAAGTATTAGTTGTGGTGCTTCTTTGTTCACGCTAACAGGAAATACAAAGTTAGTGCAAATAACGATACACGATACGTGCTCATTTTCACGTATTTTTGAGTAAAGAAAAATAATTTCCCTTTTTAGATTGGTATGGTTTTTGAATAGATTGTCCCTTTATTTCAATAATAATCATGGAATTATTCGAAGTTTTCATTTACTGCTTAATTTCTCGATTATCCGTTGTTTTTTTTTAATTTTTAAAATTGTGTTATATTTTCACAAGTAAACGTCCCATCACTTACAAAATGTTGAAAGTCAAATAGATAAAAGTAAAGGTTTTCCTGTTTTCCACACTTCTCATTAATATCGATACAATATTTTATATTAAGTGAATTATATATTTTATAGTAAGTTAATAAAAAATATAAAAGTTATAAACATTTAAAGATGGCATGGCAGCACGCGACAAATTTCCAAAATAGATAATTCCGTCAAAACGTGGAAAATATTTACGGAGAAAAGGAGTTAACAAAACAATAAACATTGGGAAAGTATCAACTAGGGACGAGAGTTTGTTGAAATNAAGAGAAGACTAGTAGGGTGCTACCACGGGTAGATCAAGATTGCATGGGGCCCATGGCTGCAGTGGCGCAACTAGGGGTGCGTGGGGGCAGGCCGCCCTGGTTGACACCATCAGAGGGGTGACACCGAAAAAGCAAAATTCTGTATTTTTCTCGTTATTTGACACTGGAAAACTCGGAGGATTTCTTCAGGTTAAGTTTTTAGGGAGTGACACCATGATCTAGCGCAACGGGTGACATTACTTCTAGTGACGTCACTGCCTGGTCCAGCCATATTTATTATACAATTTAATATGATTGAGGCCCTTAAATTATCCGGCGTCCCTAGGTTTAGCCAAGTCAGCACCTCCTCTTAATCCGCCATAGCGTGTTATTCATATATTGGGAAATAATTAGTTAGAACTTTTATGCATCAGATTAAATAACTAAACATCACTATACATTTATATAAGTAAAGAACAGTAACAATTGTAATTTCTTAGATAAAGCAATTTTAATTTAATTTTATTTTAATATATATATATTTTTAGCAATTACAAATAATATAAATATGTCCCATAGACGTGAAGAATTATGTGTAGTCGACTGGTGGCTATATTTGTTAGTTTGAATAAGAATAAACACAATACAGATAAGTGGAGGACTATAGTGGTATATAATGATAATGTTTTATTTGACTTCTTTCTAAGGCTGCATGAAACACAGTTCACAATCTTCTAGCAACTCCTTACTACAGACTACTGACTACAGACCGCTTACTACAGACTACTATCTCACACACTCGCTCTGCAACAACTACACTTCCTCGTGCAACTTTACGTTCAAAACAATGGTAACGGCCCCTTCCCCCCGTCACGGGTCACTGCCCATTGGCTGTACGCTGCCCCATGGCCATGGTCAAAGACCACGCACACAAATGGTTCTAAGAATAGTAAGAAGCGGAACACACTGCCACATCTCCCCCGTGCTTTGAAATCAAGCGCCCTCGCTGGTGTAATTTATAAATGGGGCCCGAATGTTTTTACTTTAAGTTAAATCAGTAGGAGTGATTAGTAGGAGCATTTCTAAAACACTGCCACATTTACATTATATTTATTTTGAAAGAATAGAAAGATATTAAGGTCGTCTCATTAATCTCGCCACCTAAATTGTCTTATGTACAATGTCATTAAAACATGAATACCGGTGTTTTGTAGTAGAGAGTAGCCATGAAAATACAATTTAATGACGTCATATGAGACAATACAAAACAATTTAATATAAGGATTTTCTAATTTTCTTTACAGCTACACTCATTACCTATTATTTTATTCGTTTATCCTTACAAGAAATGTGAGTCATTTCAACAAAGTCATTACAATCACACAAATTACCTTTTGATCCTAGTATTTTACTCTACAAATATAATTTACTACTATTTAATCTGGTGTACATTTATTGCGTGTAATGAACGTTTTTAAAACATTGTTGTCAAACTTATTTTGTATTACTGACTCTAAAACCTTTATTTTTAAGTGTTAGCTATATTATTTACAAATATAACGGTAACATTTAATAGTGCTACACTTTGTTTCGTGTAAAGGAAAATATTATTACATAACAATTTATTTAAATTATTTTGCCAATGACCACAGGGTCAAGACGTTATTTTCAAACAAATATAAAACATTGTTTAAGAAGGAATTACTCGCTGGTGGATATATCTGTAGAACCCTACTTGAAATACATTAACATTTGTATCATGTTTCTATCATATTTACTTCAAAAGTTTTATTTTATTATTGATAGTTCTTTCCTAAACCCACCATCTTACAATAGACTGCATAAAACGTTCAACATTACGACATCAATTTTTGTCCTTTGCCGTTAGGTCGGTAAACATATGCAATATTGCGTCTTTAACTTTTGTCCCGTGCCGTCATTTCGGTAAACATGTTCAACATTACGTCATCAACTTTCGTCCTGTATCAACATTTTGGGTAAACATGTTCAACATTACGTCATCAACTTTTGTCCTGTGCCGTTAGGTCGGTAAACATGTTCAACATTAAGTCAACAACGTTTGTCCTGTATCAACATTTTGGGTAAACATTTTCAAAATTACGTCATTAACTTTTATTTTATGTCGTATTAAGTATGTAGTTGTGTCAACCACAAAATTTTGCCTTATTTTATTTTGCATTATATTTTTAGAAATAATTCAGGAAACATTACTAAATATTAGTGGTATTAACCATCAAATCTTTTTTTTATTTTTAACATATAATAATAGTTAATCGAGGTAAGTTACATTATTTATTAACAGTGTATCCCTAATAATTGGGGATCGAGTTAATGTGGCTTAACACTTGGATAAAATACAATAAACAAATTGATAACACAAGGTTGACAGTTATACATTACGAGTGGAGTATATAGAACAGTAAATATACGTTTTTTTATTTTACTTTATTTCAAAATAACATCATTTTAAAATATAATTCGTTATCCAAAATCGTATATTACTATACATTCTTTTCCATATTGTACGCATGCATATTTAATCAGCAGAAAAGTTCAGTACTCATTCTTAATGATTAGTTAATTATAGTTTTTTTTTAAAAATGGCAAACTAAGATGATATCATTAATCATCTGATCTCATTTTATCAAGTAAAATGTCCTTTTAAATACGTCAGCACTGGTGCTTTGTGGTACCACGCTAAACCGCAAGTACAATTTCGTTGCACACCTTTTAAGATAACCATATATATCTCGTTCTTTAGTGACATGAAATTTGTGTACAACAATAAAATTGACATGTCCATTGTAATTTATTTTTATATTTTTATTGTAATCAATTAACTAACCACACACATTAACAAACACACACATTTTAATTAGTTGTACAAACTGAAATAACATGTCACATTATGGTATGGTATGACATCTGTCAGTCTACGGAAGACGATAGATTTATATTTATTATTATCAGCTATTTGTGATGTTGATTTATGACATCTGTCAGTCTAAGATATACGATAGATTTATCTTTATTATTAGCAGCTCTTGGTATGACTGATTTATAGAATCTGTCAGTCTACCATAGACGATATATTTATATTTATTATTTTTAGCTCTTTGTAATGCTTATGTATGGCATCTGTCAGTCTAGGAAAGACGATAGATTTATATCTATTATTAGCAACTCTTGATGTGACTGATGAGAGCAATCATTGAGTGGCAGTCTCTTCTGCATGTTACACACGAATGTAGTGGGGCAGTGATGCCTGGCCTTTCTACTTGTTTGTGTTTTGTAAATGTTAGAATTGTCTGAGTGTTAGAATTGTCTGAGTGTTAGAATTGTCTGAGTG
>MUZC01000900.1:0-36001 GCA_002072015.1 Radix auricularia
TATGATTCTTTAGCCTAATGGTTAAATTATATGGCAGCTATGATCTTTTAGCACAATCCTAAAGGTGTAGTTGGTTTCAAGCTTGCAAGAAATTTTTAAAATTTGTATTTCAAACTGGAAAAAAAAATAATTACAGTTTGTATTCAGTTAAAATATAATTAATTCAAAGAAAAAAGACTTCTGATATAAGAATATGAAGTCTACACATTGACAATTGGGAATATCACTTATATTTCTTAACCATAACTTTTGTTTTTAAAAAAAACACCAAAAAACGTGAACATAATGAGTTTTAAATGAATGACTTCCCTTTTCAGCCAAAATCACAAGTGACCTAGATTCAGAGGACAAGGTTGAGGAGGGAGAGAATGTAGAGATTCAGCAGTCTTGGCTCCAGCAAAAAAGGTTTTTAAGTTGTTATTTCTTATCATTAGATAGTCAGAATGGGATTGTGGCTATTCCCTAGGCTAAAAATAGTGCAAATTGTTGTTTTGGGCTGTGGGTACACACAAAATTGTTGTTTTGGGCTGTGGGTACACACAAAATTGGTGGTTCGGGCTGTGTACACACAAAATTGGTGGTTCGGGCTGTGGGTACACACAAAATTGGTGGTTCGGGCTGTGTACACACAAAATTGGTGGTTTGGGCTGTGTACACAAAATTGGTGGTTTGGGCTGTGTACACAAAATTGGTGGTTTGGGCTGTGTACACAAAATTGGTGGTTTGGGTTGTGTACACAAAATTGGTGGTTTGGGCTGTGTACACACAAAATTGGTGGTTCGGGCTGTGGGTACACACAAAATTGGTGGTTCGGGCTGTGTACACACAAAATTGGTGGTTTGGGCTGTGTACACACGACGATTTGTTCTTACAGATGTTTAAAATGATTATTACTTTCATAGATTGTTCATCTAGTCTATAGCTTCAAATGTTGTAACCAAAAATAAGGTTGAAGGTTTCTTGACCCTTCTCACACCCATCACAAGTCTCTAGATTTTTCACCAATCAGTCAGAATAACTATATTCTAGTTATCTGTATTCCCCACTTTATTTCTCACTTAATTGTATACTTATTCTTGGTCTTCAGCTCCCATGTTGCATCTTGATAAGTGTTTAGGACAGGGTAAATTGTTTAGGACAGGGTAAAGTGTTTAGGACAGGGTAAAGTGTTTAGGACAGGGTAAAGTGTTTAGGACAGGGTAAAGTGTTTAGGACAGGGTAAAGTATTTAGGACAGGGTATCTATGCTGGAAGTTTATCTTTGTTCATCTATCACTAGTACATCAATGTATCCAACCAACAGTTTAGTCATTAGTTTCTTCTTTTTGAACCAAGTAATTTTTCTTTCATGTCCCAGATCCAGGCGACCAGTTTTCAAAAACCTATTTCCATCATTAGACTTAAGCACAAACCTATTTCCATGTTTCCATCATCAGACCAAACTTACAAACCTATTTCCATGTTTCCATCGCCAGACTTCACTTACAGAAACTCAACAGGCGGTATAGGAGGTTCTGTCGTAAGATTGTCAAGTCCCAGGCATTCTACTGGGGAGTTATTGTTCTTGTATTCTTAAACACAGTGGTCCTCACATCAGAACATTATAAGCAGCCTGTTTGGCTTGATGACTTTCAAGGTAGGTGATAATAGGAGAGTGTGTAACTGAATTCTTCAAGAATGGAGTTAGTCATTTTGTGTTATTCCTAACATATCTTTCAATGTTATTCATATATAACCAGGATGTTTGAGCCAAGATGTGGGTGAACATTTATTGCAAGCTCTCTCCAAATATTGACATTAAAGACCCGAGGGTCCTTCATGTCCTCCAAATATTGACATTAAAGACCTGAGGGTCCTTCATGTCCTCCAAATATTGACAGTAAAGACC
Source organism: Radix auricularia (assembly GCA_002072015.1). Classification (NCBI taxonomy): domain Eukaryota; kingdom Metazoa; phylum Mollusca; class Gastropoda; family Lymnaeidae; genus Radix; species Radix auricularia. The sequence goes on from MUZC01000900.1 coordinate 1,888, forward strand.
CAATGGTCCTTCATGTCCTCCAAATATTGACATTAAAGACCTGAGGGTCCTTCATGTCCTCCAAATATTGACATTAAAGACCTGAGGGTCCTTCATGTCCTCCCAATGTTGACATTAAAGGCCCAAGAGTACTGAGATCTCACCAGTTTTCCTAACCTCTGTTTCCAGCCATTGCCAACCTGTTCTTTGTTGTGTTGTTTACCATGGAGATGTTTGTGAAGATGTACAGTCTGGGCTTCCAAGGATATTTTGTTTCACTCTTCAACCGCTTTGACAGCTTTGTCGTTGTCTGCAGTATCCTAGAGGTCATACTGCAGTACACCAATGTCTTTCCACCTTTGGGTATTTCTGTGCTCAGATGTGCTCGTCTGCTCAGAGTTTTCAAGGCCACCAGGTAGGAGTTTTTTTTTATTGAAAGTTAATATCTGCATAAATATCTGTTTTAAAAGATTATTTTCTTGATAGAGTAAACATCTAAAAATGTGTATACTTATAAAAATATATATTTTAAAGCTGACAACTTATTAGATTATTTCAAGTGTTGAAGCCTCCTCTGATCAACTATGTGAATTGAGCATTTAAAATGATTTTCATCAAATACAGAGTGTAACAACGACGTGACATCGGAGCAGTTGCCAAGGGCTAATCCTTCAAAAATCAATTTCTTCTGTATAATTTAGTATTTTACCTTTTTCTCAAGGGCGCCAAAAATGAATTAGCCAAAGGCGCAGAAAACCCAGTTACGCCACTGATTAAATAGAATGAATATTGCATCTTTGCTTATATACAGGTTATCTTATCTTATCTTATCTTATATGTTACAGACGCTCCTTCTGTACAGAAGATTATTGCGTCCTACGTATTTCTATGGTTTGTGTTTAGTCCTGTATTCTTACTAGAGTTTTAAAAGATGATAAAGTGGTGGCTTTCCTGGTTTCTTCAGGCAACCCATTCCACGCCCGAATACCGGACGGAAAGAAAGAAAACTTGTATGTGTTTGTTCTTGCATATGGAATAAGAAAGGTGTTTTTATCTTTATGTCTATTTGAGGGTTGTATTAGGTTATCTTTGTGTTGTATTTCTAAATTAGAATTAATTGCCTTATGTATAATTACTAATTTACTCTTGGTTCTTCTATCCTCTAGTGTTTCAAGGTTTAATGATTTAACTAATGGTGTTACTCTTGTCAGTTTTGAATATTCTCCAGTAATGAATCTGGCAGCTCTTTTTTGTATTTGTTCTAACTTATCAATATTTTCTTTGGTGGATGGGTCCCATACTGAAGATGCATATTCTAGTATAGGTCTCACCAGGGTGAGATAGCATTTTAGTTTTATATCTTTGTTACATTTGTAAAAGTTTCTTTTTATAAAGCCTAAGGTTTTGTTTGATTTTTTAATAACTTCATTGACATGGGGATTCCAAGATAGTTTCTCATTTATTATGACTCCTAAGGTTTATATTACATAAAATTTTGAAAGAGGAATCAATCTGAAAAATTACCTGGAGTTTTCATGGCAAACACATTGCATATTTAAGTTTATTTCTTGACTATAAATAATGGTGGATTCATTTAACTCTTAATGCGTCATAAGGTTTTTGGAAAACTTCCGCCTCATTCCCGTAAGAATTTCCCAAATTGTGATCAACTGGTTATGAAAATTAAAAAATTGCGTAAAATCCATTTATATTATTATTGTCATACTGGCTTCATCTTTTAGGTTAAGAATGGTTATTTTATGTATCCAAAAGACCGTCTTGTGTTTAATACTATAGCTGTAGCTTAGTACTATTATTTTAGTAATAAAGAATAGCAAAATCATATCTTCAAAAAAACAATATGAAAACTACCAAAAAACTTCATGGTTATATTCAAACACTGACCAAAAAATGTTTTGTTTCTCTCCTTTAGATACTGGTCATCTCTCAGAAACCTGGTTGCCTCCCTCTTGAACAGTATGCGCTCAATCGCCAGTTTGTTGCTGCTGCTCTTCTTGTTTATCGTCATCTTTGCCCTGTTAGGAATGCAGCTGTTTGGGGGCAAGTTCAACTTCCTCCAAGGGGAAAAACCACGCAGTAACTTTGACACCTTTTGGCCATCACTGCTCACAGTGTTCCAGGTAAACAGAATTAGGTTGGAGTCATTGAAATTAATGTTATTATTTAATTATCTATCAATAACAGTATGTAAATGAAGACATTTTATTTCAAATGTAGGTGGAAAATGCCAGTGAATCCCTATTCAGAGAAAATAGGAAATAGTCAAATAGTGATGTTGTCTTGTGAAAGTTGCTGCAGTCATAGGCAACAACTGTGTGGTGATAGATTTCAGTCATAGGCAACAACTGTGCGGTGATAGATTTCAGTCATAGGCAACAACTGTGTGGTGATAGATTTCAGTCATAGGCAACAACTGTGTGGTGATAGATTTCAGTCATAGACAACAACTGTGTGGTGACTAGGGCTCTCAATATTGTTAAAAAATGCTGCCCAGGTACCTGTCTAAGTTTCGAACGGGTACATAATAAAATTTTGGGTTCGTTTTTAAGCTACAGATATTATTTTCCAAACTAATAAATTAGAAAATATAAGAGTTTGCCGATTAGTAGCATTAACCTGTTAAATGTTGTCTGTAATTTTCAGATCCTCACTGGTGAAGATTGGAATGCTGTAATGTATGATGGGATACGAGCTTATACTTATGATGGCGTCAAGTTTCCTGGGATTTTAGTCTGTCTATATTTTGTTGTTCTCTTTATTGTGGGTAACTGTATCCTTTTGTCATTGCTCAATATAGTGAATCTCAAACTTTTGTCATAGCTCAATATAGTGAATCTCAAACTTTTGTCATAGCTCAATATAGTGAATCTCAAACTTTTGTCATAGCTCAATATAGGGAATCTCAAACTTTTGTCATAGCTCAATATAGTGAATCTCAAACTTTTGTCATAGCTCAATATAGTGAATCTCAAACTTTTGTCATAGCTCAATATAGTGAATCTCAAACTTTTGTCTTTGCTCAATATAGTGAATCTCAAACTTTTGTCATAGCTCAATATAGTGAATCTCAAATTATTGTCTTGCAATAATCGTCCGTATAGAAGGAGCGTATGTAACACATAAGATAAAAAAAAAAGTTATTGAACAATATAAATTGAGCAAAGTTTGTTCAATAAACTTAAATATATTACACAGCTAAATAACATCACAGTCATTTCTATTTTTAGTTTATTTTTTTTATGTTAACTTTTCAAAACTCTACTTTCGGCTTTTGGGGTTGTTGAAATTTGATTTTCTGGTTGGTATTCTTGACCACACTTGAGATATTCTGCTGAATGTCTTCTTGGCCATTGCTGTGGACAACCTGGCAGATGCCCAAAGCTTAACAGAAATAGAAGAGGAGAAGGAGGAAGAGAAAGAGAGAACCAGGTCCTTACGCAGGTCTAAAAGCAGAAGCCCCAACAAGGAGCAGGAGGTAATGAAGTAGACTCGCTAACTGGAACTCATAAGTTCATTTAGATTTAACAGGGCTCTATACAAATATATTGTACATTTGAACATGAAAACAAGTATCTTCCAATTACTATGGCCTTCAAGACTGCACTAAAGACACATATCTTCACACTTGACTTTCAAACATTGATTTAAAAATATTTCTTCTAATGATAAGCATAGCACATGTGCACAGTACTTTCATCTATGTGATTGTTAGGATATGAATGTTTATTGAATACATTATTACCTCTCTGTATTTTATTATTTTTTATGTAAAGCACTGAGAGCCCAGGACCTTACTGGGGTACAGCAGTATATAAATTATCAATTTATTATTATTATCTTGTACATTTGAACATGAAAAGAAATATTTTGTAGCTCACTATTCAGATTTTCAACTGATGAGTTCAATGAAGATTGATTTTAATGATTTGATATGTTATAAAACTTGCCAGATATGTTATAAAACTTGACAGATATGTTATAAAACTTGACAGATATGTTATAAAACTTGCCAGATAAGTTATAAAACTTGCCAGATATGTTATAAAACTTGACAGATATGTTATAAAACTTGACAGATATGTTATAAAACTTGACAGATATGTTATAAACTTGACAGATATGTTATAAAACTCTACAGATATGTTATAAAACTTGACAGATATGTTATAAAACTTGCCAGATAAGTTATAAAACTTGCCAGATATGTTATAAAACTTGACAGATATGTTATAAAACTTGACAGATATGTTATAAAACACTTTGAATGGCAAAAAGGTGACACTTGTCAAACTTTACTCATGACCTTTGAACCAGCAGGTTGGGGAAGAGGAAGGTCTTGATGTCAACGGGAATGACAGCGGGGAAGCTGTGGAGAAGGAATCGAATCATCTCAGCAGACAGCCGAGCTCTAGGAGCAGAAGGTACTAGAAAAATGTAGTTAATAATAATCCCACAACAAAAGAAAGATGGTAGTTAATTTGTGCCATTAAAGAGCATTTAATCTATAGCTAAAGGGTAATATTTAATTTGGACTCAAAAGTCTATTTTTTCACATTGCTCAAAATTGCTTTGTTGCAAAAATAAAAAATTGTGTACACAAGGCAGACAGTTTCTTTGCAAACATCCGATATTATAAGTAGAGAAGACACAGAGAATTTTTTCATACATTAAAATAAGCTGGAAAAAAAATTAACTTTTGATGGCTCACCGAGTCGTCTACATCATAACAGAATTGAAAGAAAGAAATTTTTAATGTCGATTTTACATTTTCAAACTTTTTAAATTTGTTGATGCATTTAGGTCATATAGAAGGGAGAGCACCACTCAGCTCAATCATCATGTTCGTTTGGATATTAGTCCCGACCACAACATCCCTGGTGAATACAGAAACAAAGTACCTCTCAGAGGTCAGCTACTCTCATTTATTTCATTGGTCACTTCTCTTTGCTACTAGTGTTTTGAGGGAGGGGGGGAGGGAATCTTACCTTTAACCCGGGAAGTAGTTGTTTTTTTTAACAAGTGATGAAATGGATTTGAATAAAACTACTGTTAATATCATTCATTTAAAAGCCATTTCAGGGGATCTCAAATTTGAGTCAAAGTCTGAGTCATACCATGTCTTTCTTCATCATCTGCCGCCGCAGTTAATTGATATTTGGACATTTGAAAAAAGGTTTTCTTAGAATTGATATCAAGAATTGTTCAACAATTTACATTTAGATGATGAAGAGGAAGAAGAAAACAATGAGGAGAGTGATGAAGAAGAAGGAACAGAAGGTACAGGAACAGAAGAGGATGAAGAAGGAGAGGAGGAAGATGAAGAAGAGGATGAGGATGAGACACCATCATCCGCACGTCCCAGGAGGATGTCAGAACTGCACATCTCCTCCCGAGTAAAACCCATTCCACCATTTACCTCACTCTTCATGTTCTCTGCTACAAATAAGTAAGTCATTTAGGCACTTACGTAAATGTCTTTGTGTTATGAAAATAGATTGTTTTTCGATTTTATAATGATGTAAGTACAATATAAATAATACAATTAATGTATATATAATTGAAGTTCCCATAAATCCTCAAGGAATATTTCAGAAAATTATATTAATTAAATAAAAGGATTTTAGAAAAATAATTGGTTCCAACTCTAAATGTTCATAATTGTATAATTTATTTTAAAAATCTTTGAAATTGAGATTCAAAGACAGATATATTTATTTCATCTGGATCCCAGGAAGTACATGTTTTGAAACAAACATCTTATCCAATATGTTGAGAAAACATACACATTTTTAAGTTTTATTATTAAATCCATGTTCTACTTCTTAAGGTTCCGCATCATCTGCCATAAAACTTGCAACCATTCTTACTTTGGCAACGTGGTGTTGGCGTGCATCCTCATCTCCAGCGCCATGTTGGCTGCTGAAGACCCACTGCGCAACGAGTCGCCTAGGAACCAAATCCTTAATAAGTTTGATTACTTCTTCACTTCAGTTTTCACCATTGAAATCATCATCAAAGTAAGCTGACTTTATGTTTATTAGAAGGGTGGCTGTGGGTTGTTGAAACGTGAACTACTTCTCATTAAAGTTGGAGTTAGAAATTACAGTTGAGTCTGCCAATAATTTCATATTTAGAGTGAAAAAACAAGCTAGTAAAAACATTTACATGGACTTGCAAAAGGAAAAAACCTTTTAAAAAATTGATTAGCTCCCATATTTCAAAAAATAGTTTTCCCCATCAATCATTCAACTAATACTTTAAGGAAAGAAGAAACTTCTAGGTGTAATTCCCTTATTTAAAACCAATAAATATCATCTTATTTAAAACCAATAAATCTCATCTTATTAAAACCAATAAATCTCATCTTATTAAAACCAATAAATCTCATCTTATTAAAACCAATAAATCTCATCTTATTAAAACCAATAAACCCACCCTTACCAAAACAAATGGACCTCATCTTGTTTGACTCCTTTCAGATTATCACCTATGGCCTTATGCTGCACAAGGGCTCATTCTGTCGCAGCTTGTTTAATATACTTGACTTGATGGTAGTGGCAGTCTCTCTCATTTCATTTCCTTTGGAGTAAGTTATTTGGCGTGTGTGTTAGATTATAATGGATTTTTTTTTCTATGATGCCTTTTTAACAAAATTTATTTGCCAGCTAAATTTAAACTATTGCTATTCATGAGAACTTAACTGCAGATTAAAGACATATGTTTGAGTTTGCCTGAATATTTGAACATCTCTCACAGCAATCAAGCCATTTCTGTTGTCAAGATCCTCAGAGTGTTGCGTGTGCTTAGACCTCTAAGGGCAATTAACAGAGCTAAAGGCTTAAAGGTACGAGAACTTTTCTTTAATGAAGTTACTTTTAATGTTTAGATATGTTCTTTAAAAATATCAATGACTATCTCAAGATTTATCAAAATATTGAGATAAAAATCTTAGGGCTGTGTAAATTAATGATTAATTTCTCGATTAATCGGTACAAATTTTTATTGATTTAAGTTATTTTACTTGATAAAATAGCGATTAAAATGAAAGAACGTATTTTAAACAATTTTTTTCAATTTATTAATAAATAATTGATTATAAATAATTAATAATAGTTTTTTTTTACGTACAAACTTCTCCATTTAAGAAAGAAAGATTTTTAAAGTGTACATTACTAAGCAGGAAAAAGATATAAAAAAAAAACATTGTTTTTACTTCATTAACAATAACAAAATTTAAATTCATAGACATTAAATTAAACTTCTTATATTTAAATATATCTCTTGAAAATATTATCGTTTTTTTATTAAATACTTAATTTATGTGCATTTTATAAAATTTTCAGTTTAATGACATCATACATCTTATATTTAGCTTTAATCAAAATTATCTATTAATTATTCAGTAACTTTTCAAAAGATAACAGCCCTAAAAAATTTAAATAACTGGCATAAAAATGTTGTTTGCTTGTTCTCCACAGCACGTTGTTCAGTGCGTGATAGTTGCTCTGAGGACCATCTACAACATTATGCTTGTGACGTTTTTACTCAATTTCATGTTCTCTGTAATGGGAGTACAACTGTTTAAGGTACTTTGGCGTTCTATGATTATTATTGGATTGAACATTAGTGCCAAGTAATTCTAACTCTTAATTACATATTTAAAAGATTTTAACAAGTTTTCAAAAAATAAACTATTTTTTATGTATATGACTTTTGCTATCTTTAGATCAACTGGTTTTTTTTTTAATTTGTAATTTTGCCATCACTGAAAAATCGCTGTAAAAAAACATATAAGGGTGTCAAAATTGTTGATAAAAGTTGCTTGGGTTCCCTTCCAAATTTTGAATGGGAAACCATTTTAAATGCCCCAAATGTTTTGCCATCATGCCACTATTAGCTGTATACTTGTTTTTTTATTATGGAAATGCAACTCAAAAGAGCTGCAGGTCGACCAATGTTGGTATAGACATTGCAGCAACATTTTCACGGCTACCTGGGTGCAATTTTACTACCTGAGTAATTGCTCAGCAGAGGTACCCGGGTTCCAGGATACCTATTGACAGGCCTGCTTAGATATAGATGATGAAGACAGATGTCTTACATAATATTGACGATGTTGACAGATGTCTTACATATTATTGACGATGTAGACAGATGTCTTACATATTATTGATGATGCAGACAGATGTCTTACATATTATTGACGATGTTGACAGATGTCTTACATATTATTGATGATGTTGACTTTTGGCCTCTTGTTTTATTTTATTTGATTTTTTTAAAAAAATACATGATAACAAAGAAATAGAGACAGAAAATGTCATTAAATACAAGTTTTTAAAATGTTATAAAGCTGATAGTATCATATCATTGTAGATATGTTTAGAAACTTCAAAAATTTAGTTCAACTTTATTTAAAATCGGTTTTGGACTGTAGATCTACACAAAATGTATTTAAATTTAGAATTTGAAGAATGAATACAATTGATGATACAGCGAAGCTATTTGTTTCCCTAGGGAAAGTTTTCCATGTGTACAGATGAATCAAAGCTAACGGAGGATGAGTGCAAGTAAGGTTCAGTTATTTATTTCTTTTCTAACAAAACCTATTATAATTACACCTATGGAAATTAGGATTTTTCCACTCAAGCGTCATGTGGAGTTACTATATTTTTTTAAAAGTTTATGTCACTTTTAACAATATTTATATAGTATTAAGCTTACAGTCCATCAAAACATAATGTTATTCCATTTAGTGGTGTCACTAGGGGGGTGCGGTGGGGATGGGCCGCCCAGGGTTACACCATCAGAGGGGATGACACCATGAGCTACTGCCGCGGGTGACGCCAACCCTAGTGACGCCTCTAATGCCATTTAGCAGATTTTTTAACCCTGACCCCATTCCACCCTCACCCCCTTTCAATCAGTTATACATCATCACACACAAGTTGCCTCCCCTATGCCCAAAGATGTGTGACATCCTTTTAGTGGTGGTCAATTTCACAACTAGACAAATCAATCAAGTCTGTCAACCATGTATGGAATTTATTTTTACACATTTTCCGCTCAAAAGGAAAATGATTGAAATTGTTTCACATGAAAATAATTTAGTGAAAGCTCATTTTACAAGTAAAGCAAGAAAGATGTCATTTGATTTCGATATTTTTTCCAGGGGAAATTTTATTATTTATGAGGATGGCAAATTTAGCTCCCCGACCATAGAAGAGCGCCAGTGGAAGAAGAATGACTTTAACTTTGATGACGTCAGCAATGGAATGTTAACATTGTTTACGGTGTCTACATTTGAAGGTTGGCCGAGGTAAGAATGCTGATCTTTTTTATTAGCATTAATTTTGTCATAGATTGCTATCAAGTTATGATCTTAAAGTTTTATATTGACTGAAACTCTTCAGAATCATGCTAATAAAATTGGCAGTTTCCGTTTATTGGGGGGCGCGGTGGTCTAAGTGGTAGCGCGCTGGACTGTCGAACCATGGCAAGAACCTGAGTTATGGGCTCAAGCCGTGGTACTGGCAAGGCCCCCGGGGCATTGTGCTAACCACACAATCCCCTGCTCGTTAGTGGTCAATGAAACTTGTGAACGCTACTTCACTTGCCCGATAGGCCAACATGGTCTGAAAAGAGGATATTATTATAAGTTTCTGTTTATTGTAGAGCCTAACTAAAAGTTGATAAAAAATGTGTAATTTATAAATAAAATTGTCACTTTCTGTTTATTGTAGATCCTGAAGTTACAATTAGTAAAGAATATGTAATTTTTTAAATAAAATTTCTTCTAATAGTTTTATTTAGTTTTCAAGAACCCTGATGCATTATATTTTGTTCTCTATTTTTTTTTTGTTACACAAAATATTTTAAAGCGCCATTAATTGTTTGATACAACACAAAAACGTAGATAAAAATTAATTTTTGTGCTAAGTAATTCTTGAGACTGTTTTCCCAACTTCAGCTTGCTGTACAAGTCCATAGACTCACATGCTGAGGGAAAGGGACCTATACAGAACTCCAAGCCCGCTGTGGCCGTCTTCTATTTCATCTTCATCATTGTCATTGCTTTCTTCATGATGAACATCTTCGTAGGTTTTGTCATCGTCACATTTCAGAATGAAGGAGAACAAGAGTACAAAAACTGTGAACTAGATAAAAACCAGGTAGGAGTCACACAAAAACTGTGAACTAGATAAAAACCAGGTAGGAGTCGCACAAAAACTGTGAACTAGATAAAAACCAGGTAGGAGTCACACAAAAACTGTGAACTAGATAAAAACCAGGTAGGAGTCACACAAAAACTGTGAACTAGATAAAAACCAGGAAGGAGTCACACAAAAACTGTGAACTAGATAAAAACCAGGTAGGAGTCACACAAAACTGTGAACTAGATAAAAACCAGGTAGGAGTCACACAAAACTGTGAACTAGATAAAAACCAGGTAGGAGTCACATAAAACTGTGAACTAGATAAAAACCAGGTAGGAGTCACACAAAACTGTGAACTAGATAAAAACCAGGTATGAGTCACAAAATCACATACATTTTTTTATTGAGCAATTCATTGCACTTTGAGGTTCCCCCAATCAACATCAATTTAATTTTTTTCCCTCTCTGGAGTGTATTTGACAGTAAAAAAATTAAAACTACAACAATAGTTGCATTTGATAAATGATTTATTTATATAAAGTCATTAAGATATATCCGATTCCTCTTTTTGGCTATTACAACACCCAACAATTTATAGACCATTTTTTGTTGACTGAATGAACAGTTGAATAATGAACGATTTAATTATGAACAATTTAGTAATGAACAATTTAATAATGCAAAATTGAATAATGATCAGTTTAATAATGAACTAAAAAATCCTTTCACCTGAAATTATTTATAGTCTGTTCTAAATAATTTTGAAAATTCAGGTAATTTCATTTGATATTTTTTATGACTTTCAATGACTTACTGATGACTTTCAATGACTTACTGATGACTTTCAATGACTTGCTGCCAATTTTATGACTTTCAATGACTTACTGATAAATTTCAATGACTTACTGATGACTTTCAAAGACTTACTGATGACTTTCAATGACTTGCTGCCCATCTCTGTACATCCTCTCAGCGTAAGTGTATAGAGTTTGCCCTAAAAGTGAAGCCCATTCGCCGGTACATTCCCAAGGCACGTTGGCAGTACAAGATATGGTGGTTTGTCACGTCCCAGGCCTTTGAATATGGAATATTTGTTCTCATCATGATCAACACAGTGGCACTGGCCATGAAAGTAAGTCTTGGTCTAACTGTGGTCCAGTAAATCTATTTAGTCATAACTGTGATCCAGTAAATTTATTTAGTCATAACTGGTCCAGTAAATCTATTTAGTCATAACTGGTCCAGTAAATCTATTTAGTCATAACTGTGATCCAGTAAATCTATTTAGTCATAACTGGTCCAGTAAATCTATTTAGTCATAACTATAGTCCAGTAAATCTATTTAGTCATAACTGGTCCAGTAAATCTATTTAGTCATAACTGGTCCAGTAAATCTATTTAGTCATAACTGGTCCAGTAAATCTATTTAGTCATAACTATGGTCCAGTAACTCTATTTAGTCATAACTATGGTCCTGTAACTCTATTTAGTCATAACTATGGTCCTGTAACTCTATTTAGTCATAACTATGGTCCAGTAACTCTATTTAGTCATAACTATGGTCCAGTAACTCTATTTAGTCATAACTATGGTCCTGTAACTCTATTTGACATTACTAACACTGTGTTGATATGCCAAGCACACAAAGTTTGAAAGAGTAAAAATTTTAAAAAATAATCATTTAATTCTCTGTAAAAGCAATTTTGAGTGTGATATTAGATAATCTCAACTTAACCTCTCTTTCTGTTTCTTGAATTCATCAAGTACCATGGCCAGAGTGATGGCTACGCAGCTGCCTTGGACTACCTCAACATTATATTTACTGGAGTATTTACTGTGGAATTTGTTCTCAAATTGGCGGCTTTCAGATTCAAAGTGAGTTAAACAAACATGAGTTGTTGATTTTTTAACAGTTTACATTTAATTTGAATTAAAAGAGAAGAACTAGGTTATTTGTTTGATGTCTTAGCACATATGGAATATAATTCATCATGTATCTTCCTGATAATATAAATCACACGGTTTTGACTATAATAAATAAACAGCTCATTACAGAGTAATTTTATTAAAATTTATATTTTTATGGAGAAAAATCTAGAGTTAAAGTTGACAGAGCATAAACATGGAGGATAGTTTACTTAAGTTTATCTAGGTGGCAGAAAATGTCTACTTTGAAATTTTATAATTTACTCGGTAACCAAAGATTTAACTGAAACCAACACTCGCGGGAGAGTGAAGGCAAAATAATTTTCACAATCAATAATAATTTTATTTTAAAAATTTATTTTTTTTATATTTCACATCCAGAAATATATCTGAATCTCATAATTGAATGAAAAACGATCACAGCAATAATTATGTTTCTATTTATCATGCTAGTCTACTTCCTTTTTTAGGGAAAGACACAAAATACATACTTTTCTCAGCTATTAGTCATGTATTAATTTACACTAATCAGGATCAGTTAGCTTGAAATATTTTTTTACTCTAGTTCTTTAAAATAACGATACTAAATTTAAGAGGAAGAAAAGTAATATTTAATGCCAAAATTTTAAATTAATAAAAGAGAATTCAGCTCACAAAAGAGCACAACAGCACTTTACACACTTCATTAATACAGTTCTATAGATCTAGTTTTGACATGCTTGGTAAACTCTTGATTATTTTTGTTCTTTAGAACTACTTTGGAGATGCTTGGAATGTCTTTGATTTCATCATAGTCCTAGGGAGTTTCATTGACATCATATACGCAGAAGTCAATGTAAGTAATGAGCTGATTCTTCACTTTGTCTCTATTAACATTTTCTTTCCATTTGGTTGATGGCTGTAAGTCTCAATTAGTGTGTGTGCGTGTGTGTCTAGCTTCTGCTGCTGAAGGCAAAAATGACTTGTTTGACCTGCTTACATTTTGATGCAGTTGATGTCTTTCCAGTTAACAATATAAGACATGTTTTACTGCAGAGTGTTTGCTGTCTTTGGAGATGGGATTCATCTTGACTCCATTGAACATATTTGTTGTCTTAACTTTTGACCAGTGTCCAGAGTTATCTTAACTCAACCAGGTCTTTATCTGTCCATTAAAGTATCAACTAAACCAAAAAGAAATAAATGGAAAAATGATGATTAGATGAACAAGATAAGTGCCGGCCATAAAATAAACCATGACCTTTCAAACCATCATAAATTATACACAATAATTGTATTAGCTCTTAAATAGTGCTTTGAGTGCCAATGTTTTATGTTATCAAGCTGTTTGCTGAAATCCCATGCTAAACTCTTATAACTTTCAAATATCTTGGTTATTCCTTTATTTAGTATTTTATACCAAACGTCTTCAATTTTTTTGAGGTTTAACCTTGTAATGTGTGGAATATCAAAACTTAGTTAAAATTTCACAGCGTAATGTGTGGAATAACAAAACATAGTTAAAGTTTAACAGCGTTATGTGTGGGATATCAAAACTTAATTACATAATACATTAAAAAGTACATAAAAAATTTTAGATGAAATATTTCTTAAATTATAATCCAATAAATGTATGTATTTGTGATAATATTTGAGCTTGTGAAAATACATATATGCCACCAGCAGACCCAAGAGGGGTAAATTTTTATTACAAAATTTAATCAATAATTTTTTCAAAAATGTGTAATACTTGTGAAATATTTGGAGACAATTTTCCAGTTAAAATTTATTTATGAGGATTAAAACAATCAGTTTTGCTATCTTTAATGACATGAATAAGTTGGTTAAATCTTTGTGCCAATGAAATCAATGGTTATAAACTGAAATTCTCTATGGCTCTATGAAGACATTTCTTTCAGAATATCTCACACTATTTTCATTAAGCAAAAGACTTCACAGAAAATTTTTCTTCTCACGGTAGACACTTTAAGAAGACAATTAAAATATTTTGATGAAGATGGATGCAGTAAAATATAGTTAACTATGCTGCATTACTTTAAGCTCAATAAAATATAGTTAACTATGCTGCATTACTTTAAGCTCAATAAAATATAGTTAACTATGCTGCATTACTTTAAGCTCAATAAAATATAGTTAACTATGCTGTATTACTTGAAGCTCAATAAAATATAGTTAACTATGCTGTATTACTTTAAGCTCAATAAAATATAGTTAACTATGCCGCATTACTTGAAGCTCAGTAAATTTGAGCACACAGGTTTTCATGTCAAGAATAACCATTTTCATTTAGAAACAAATTCTCTTTGACAATATACATTAGGAAAATAAAAAGTACACTTTTTGGAAAAGAAAACATCCAAGCTATAGATCTATTGTCTAGAAACTTGCAATGGGTGGCATACTTTCTGACTGAAATTTTACTCAAAATATTCTCTAATTGTATCATCAAGAACCACGTGCTATGGACACTGAATGTCTCAGAACGTCTTATACTAATTATCAAGAACCCCTTGCTATGGACACTGAATGTCTCAGAACGTCTTATACTAATTATCAAGAACCCCGTGCTATGGTGGCTGAATGTCTCAGAACGTCTTATACTAATTATCAAGAACCACGTGCTATGGTGGCTGAATGTCTCAGAACGTCTTATACTAATTATCAAGAACCCCGTGCTATGGTGGCTGAATGTCTCAGAACGTCTTATACTAACTATACCATATTCTGAAGCGTTTCCAAAATTTAAAATAGTAAGTAATAAAATATATAAATACATGTAATAATATTCAAATTGTTTTGGTCTTGTTTTGAAACATTTGTTTATAACTATTTACAGATGTTTTCAAACAAGAATGAAAGTGAAATAGATTATACGTTAAATCTCATTGTTGTTACGCAAACATATTGGCTAATTACCCAACACAAGGGCCTGAATGTGAGGCAACTGGTGGAAAGGGACAAACTACTCATTTAATTTGAAGGAGACACAAAAGCATATATCAAGCTTTCAATATTTATATTTTGTTTATAATCTTTTTATCAGTGCAGCAAAAGAATATTCATATAGGTATAAATTAATTTAACTTTATGTGTATAGATAGATAACATGTAAACATGGTATGAGTTAGCCTGACAGGTTGTAACAAAACAGCGAATGTTTCAGCAAAGAGTCTCCCTCAACGAACAAATAGTACACAAATAAAATGAAAATAAAGAAATAATAACTGCGGTGAAATCCAGAGCCAAAAGGAGTAACAGTAAGAAGAGAGTAGTATGAGCTTATAGAGGAAAGGAGAGAGAGGGTGTGGCAAATCAATTAGGTTGTCAGTGCTAACAGAACATTCATCCCATGTGGTGCAAGTGTCCCATGCTCCTGGATCAGTCTATTCTTCAAACTGACCCTGCCAGGTGTGTTTGTGCAAGAGACCATGGCATGGACAGACTGGTCATTGAAGTCTCTATATGGTCACGTCCATTGAATCATTGGGAGACATGACACTGTTTGTCTCATGCAATCGCACGTACATGCTTTGAGATAGAGCAGGAGAGTAACCTCCCCGTCTCACCCATGTATTTCAAAGAGCAGCGTTTACACACGGCTCCTGCAAAGAAAGCCATTCCTAATCTTAAATACCTCATAGGGAAGACAATCTGGTCCATCAAGGTAACAAAAGAACATGTCTTGCAGCGATGACAGCCACATTGTTTTGTACCCACATGGGATGACGGAATAGAAAGGCAACTATAAATAAGCATTTCAAGCAGATTTTGTCCCTCCTAAATACAAAGAGGGATTGGGCGGAGAATATGTTGTTAGAGGATGGCGCAGTTTTTCTAAATGATTTTTTTGGCCCTGATGTTGTGGGGATGAAACGTGAGAATCAGTTTGCTCCTCTCATCACGGTCGCTGATGCGTGATACAAAGGCGTTGGCATGACTGAAGTTTTTAAATGTGGTCTTTACCACTGTGTGTAAGCGAATTAGCTGTGTTAAGTCACAAAATTTGGCAACCATGGAATAACTGATTTCATGAAATAATAAATCACGACCTAACGGGACCTATATATATGCGTTATATAAAATATTATTTATCAAAATTTAATCTATTAATTTTTTCCAGATTATTCTAACAAAAAAGATTGGGTGAATTTGCGATCATGTTATCATTACTAAATATTACAATATATTACAAGTGGTTTGTAACAAACCTAAAGTAAATTTCTCAAATTCCTATGATTGAATAAATGTGAGCATCTTTAAATATCTCCTTTCAAAATAAAAATAAATATTATTAAATAAAAATTTAAATATCTTTTTGTATAAAATATAAATAAATATTATTAAATCTATCCCTTCACTCAAATGTAACATTCAAGTGGATTTTTGCAAGAATATAATGCATCAAACCTATTTTATTTACTTACATGTATGAAAAAAACATGTACAGGGGTTCCTCGTTTTATGACAGTGGTCGAGTGGTAGCGTGCTCGACTGTCGTACCAATGGTCACGGGTTCAAATCCATGTGAAGGCAAGGATTTGTTCCTGGAGCCTAGGGCGTCCCTGAGTCACCCAGCTCAGAATGGGTACTTAACACTAGATAGGCAGCTAGGTAATGCGTGGAACCCTCATAGCCGTGGCCTGTGAACGCTGCATCACTTGCCAACAGATCATTCGTCATGGTCTGTGAATGCAACTATCTTCTGCATAGAAGGAGCGTCTATATATCTAAGATAAGAAGAAGATAAGACCTTGATCCATTCTTAGGAAGCGTCGTCGTAACCCAAATAAAATATACTGTAAAGTTCTGTATATACAGTGTTATAAAAAATGTGACAGTTAATGTCATAAAAAAGTATTTTAAACAGGAAACAACATTCCTTACCAACTAAAAAAAAGTTTTAAATAAAGATAACCCACAAGAGAGGAAGTGAGACGGTGTAAACCACCAACATGGTGTCCGAAACATATAAAAAATATTTTTAAAATATGCTGTATGTAAAGTACTGTAAGTACTGTGCTATAAAAAAATTACAGGCAATAACATAAAGAAGTATCAGAAGATGATAAAACAATTCCTTATATTAAAAAAGGTTTTAAAAGAAAAAAGATAAACAAAAAAGACGGAGTGACGCGTAATATTATTTTTATAATTTTATGGGGCCTGTTTGTAACCACAAAACATCATACGTTGGGACCGGTGTAACCCAAAGACTCCTTGTATATATTGTGAGACTTAACTATATCATTGAGAAAGAAGTGCAGCATTACTTTTAATAATATATCTTGTTACCACTGATTGATAGCTTCTAGAATGAGTACATAAAATCCAAATAGAAATGACCAGGTCTCAATCTTTGTTTTAATGTTCAATGCAAGTATGTTTTTTTTCTGTCTGCATACACAGAATGATATAATACATACATATAATGATTATTATAATATACATATAACAAACTAACTTCTTTGTTCTTGCTCACTTATCTTTGATTTATTGGACCATTCTTAACTTTTATTTCATTGTTTGTTTCTAAGTGTCATGTTACAACAATGACTCATGTGTTTTCTCTATGATAATTAACCTTGCCTTATTTTTATTGTTGTGGTTCATGATATTCTTAACACATTTTAAAAGTTTCTACTTTTCTCCTGATCATAATTATTGTTGCATCAGCAAATATTTGATAATATTTTGGAGACTATTGTTTTTGAGAGCTATTTTTCCTAACTAACTAAATTTTATCATAAAGGGATAATTTTTTGAATGGGTTGAGGAGAGAGAAAATAAGCATTGTATGTAAAGCATGTATTGCAATTAACTTTGGTTTTACCTCTTATAAGATAATAAATATTAAGATATTCAGTCAAAGGCCAATAAACAAAAAACCAAAAATACATCAGGTAGTCAGTTTACCTTACAGCCATGGGACTGTTATTGGCCATTTTAATTGAGATTTTATCAAATTATTAGTCCACAATTTTATAATCCAAAAATTCATGATATGGTGTTCACACATTCTATAATCTTACCTCACAGTTCATGACATTATGCCTATAATCTTTCATCTTAATTTCATTACAATTTGTTCATTCACATATTTTGTTGCTATAATCTCACATCTCACTACAGTGCATTATGTTCCCACGATATTTCTGGTCTATTTACTCATATGTTGGTGCAGTACATTATTTTTTTCACATTTACTGTGTCCATAACCATTGTCTCAAATTTTGTGTTAAAATTTTTTTAGATGTTTGCATAAGTTTAACTTTTTATTGACATAGCAGAAAAAGTCCTCAGTAATTTCTATGTACTAACAAATCTTGCTTATGCCCTTCATGTCAATCAAGACCAAAACATTAAATCCTTTGGATATTGTCTCTTTAAAGGCAAACTCAGCTTTCATATTTTACTTGATTCTTCTTAGTTCCAGTACTTGCAAAGGATCATGGGAAATATCCTTACTGTTGCCATTTTTTTTTTTGTGGGGAGGGGTTGAGAGCTTACCCAAAGAAAAAAAAATTCTTTGATTCTTCTAGAAAAAATGTTAAGACTGATGAGTTAATTCAAAATTCACATTTTGTTAATGTCATAAGGATTGATACGATTTTGGACAATGACATTTTGCATAAAAGGTGCTTTATCTATATATTTAACCAGAATCATAACTGGGTTTTCCGCATTCTTGGTTAATTCATTTTTGGCACCCTTGAGAAATAGGTAAAACACTAAATTATACAGAATAAATTTATTATTGAAGGATTAGCCCTCAGTGTCTTTGGCAACTGCCCCGATGCCAAGTCGTTGATACGCCTCTATGTTTAAAACAACATATTTGTTTTGAGGACTAACACCGACATGTTCCTGAAGAACCTTGAAATCCTTCCTTGAAATATGGTAGAAGATCACAAAATTTGTTATTATTTCAGGGCCAAGTTATTAGGAGTCTTCATTTATTGAGAATATAGCACATTCACACCCAAAGTATCCCTTTCTTTAATGTTCCACTTTTTACAATCTCAAAATACAAATCTTTCAAATTTGTAAAGTCTTTAAACACATTGTCACATTACAATAGACACACTTGTTTACAATAAACCATAAAGCTTTTTATAAGATCCTACTTAAATTAAATATTTTGTAATATTTTTATTTACATTTACCAAAACATTCATTTCTGCATTTTCTGCATAAAATTTCTCTGCAAACTTTCATTTCATCATGCATTAGATTCATTTCGAATATTTATCATTTTGGAAAGGAACTGATTTTAATTCGTCTACTACATTTAATCTAGAACTTTCTCTATTATTATGCAATTTATTTTTGTCTTTGGGGTGATTTAATACTGTTATGAATATCAGTTGTTGTTTTTTTTAATTAAAAAAAAATTGTGAAACCATTCAGATGTGAAAAAACATAACTGACACATTATCTTAGGATTAAGACTCCCCCCCCTCCCCCCACACACACATATCCATACACAACTTGTTCTGTATGTTAATGGTTTGAAGTCATATTTCAAGTCCTTTATTCACACACCATGCAGCCTGACAAAGAAGCTGTAAGTAACAAACATCCCTGCCAATAAGATCTCTTATGTAACTTGTTCACTTCTGCTATTATTTTGTATGTGACCTTTGAAGTAAGAAGAAAGGATGTCTTCCAGTTGATTAATTTTTTTTATATAGAAATAATAATGTGACAAGCCAGAAATCAGAAGAATTTAAAAATGGTGGAATTAGAACATTCTTAAATGTCCTTCACCTTGATGTGCATGCCGCCCTCTGACCTTTAGATTTGCATGATTTATAATGTCAGTGGGATGGAAACTTGTTGCTAGATATGGGAGTTCAGTTTGGTGAGTTTTATTTCTTTGTATTTTTTTTCACTCTTTTTTAAAGTATTTATTTCAAGGGTGACATACCAAGTTGCTGAAACAATTAAGTTAAGTTATAGTTTTTGATAGCAATGAAAACTTTTAAATCTTATCTCTACTTATTAAAATCTATCATTTTAACCAAGTTCATATCCGAGCCTTATTCTCAAAATTCAACAAGGCCAATTTCAAATTAAATCCTCAATTATCCTAGATAGCGTTCTGTTGGCCAGCTTGTTAAAATGAGCCTCAAATATTTTACAAGTATGGCTTACATGGTGCAAAATACTTTACATATGGTTTAAGTAGTAAAAGATTAGAAAACAAACTTCACACAAAATGAGTTGTTACAGATTTTGATTTCAACTCAAACTTTTACCAATAGTTACCGATAGTACTGTATACATATTAATAGAAATGCAATTTTAGATCAAGTTATTAAAAGAAATGAACAATAATAAATATTTCTTTTAAATTATTTTAATAATAAATTATACATTTCTTAGCATGCACCCAAAATTAGTTCTTAAGAAATTCACAATGGTCTTTATTTTTCCTATAAAATTAAAGGTTTTACTGCTTCAGTAAACATAAGTTCTTAACAAAGAATACCCTTTAGTGAAATATGCACTTTCAAATATATCAATACAAAAAATGGTTAGAGTTGTTTTATCTTGCTTCCTTAGAATTTACCCTTAATTTTATTTAGAATAGTCACAGTGCTTCCTAGAATTATTAAAGGCTTAAATTTTTGTTAATCCTAGTAAAAATTGTTAATTTACAGTTTCCAATCACTAATATTAGTCTTTAGTTTAATAATCAGTATGTATACAATTGAAATTTTAAAGAAAATTATATTTTGGTAACAATTATTACTTTCTTATCAACAAGAAGACATTGTCTTTTAAGAAAAGATTTTGTCAGCTCTTTAATTTCTATCAACTATTTTTTTTTAACTTAAAAATCATTCTCGAGGCAAAAAATGAAGATAGATATAACAATCAGCAGGACTTTTTATGAACAAAAGAACAAAACTTTCAATTGTCTGCCAACATAAACAAAACATTTCACATTTGTTACTATTTTTAGTATTAGTACTATTAGCATGTTGGAATAACTCTTAACCACCATAACCCCCCCTCCTCAACTCCAAGATCACTTTTTAAAAATACTTTGAGGGTGTAGTTGGGCCATCTTTCAGTTCTACTTTGTTGTCAACTCAAAATGAGGCTGTGAAAGGATTGTATTAAATGTACTGGGCGTTTCACTTTGCATTGTGACCTCTTTTGTTTTTAGTCTTGAAAATAATTTAAATTCCTCGTTTACCATCAATTAGACAGTAGCAACCAATACCATGATATTATTTTTATTATTTATTTTTCTGGATCTGTTTAAATAAAACATAGTATGTGTTTATATTAGTTTTATTATAATAACCAAATCCACACTAGTGTTGGCTTGCAAAAAATGCTAGTTTTGAATTGTTGAATTTTATATGCTGTTAAAGAGGAGTCTTATTGTTTAACAAATTTAGTCTAATCCATAAATTTATGTTGTAACAATTATAGAAAAGCATGAAGCTATTAAGTTTTTTTTAAAAATGTAATATGTGGTACAAAATATTTCATAAATGTTGACATAGAATAATCCAGAATATGAACATTCAGTTCCCATTTTATTTTTCCCATAACATGAGAACAACAATGTGATTCTTTGGAATTAATTTGATCCTTGATTAACATTAACTCAAGAAAATGATGAACTTACTTATGTTAGAGTTGTTAAAGTTCTGTCAAATAATACATTTGGTTATGAAATTTTGATAGTTTCCATTGCAAATTTTTGCCTAATGCCAAATGTTTTGTATTCGGGTCCACTGAAAAGATCGAATGGTCTAATATCAAATAATCCAACTATTTGAATTCTCTCTTCCTTTCTTAATGATTCCCTCCTTTAAAAAAAATAAAATATTATGTTTGATTTTTGTAAGAAGCGTTAGCATGTTCTACCATTTTCTAACCTCTTCCTTTTTTTCATACTTCTCAAGAAACGCTTCAAGTAAAAGCCAAGCATGCTATTATTTAAATTGTGATTAATTTTGAAAACTGCTTAGCTAAATGGTTCCAATCTGTGATTTATTATTTTAACTTTTCTACTAGTAATAAATATGATAATTATAGTGTATATTATTTATTGTGCAGTAGGATAATAAAATATTTCTTGACCTCCAATTTTGATGCAGCAAGCATTAATTTTTTTTTCAAGGAATGAAGTTCATAAAATGGCTTTTAAAACATTTATTAGACAAAAGATTTCATTTTTAGCTGTTCATTTTGTGATCAACAAAGTTATTTCGAATTAACGTTTTCAATGAAATAATACAATTAACCATTCCTATAGAAATGGCAGCTGTTGAAAGATGAAAATGTAAATTTGATATCATAAAGGTAAATAATAAATAACAGAGGATGCCTTTAAAAATTAACGTTTGTATTAACCATGAAAAACTAATTCTAAGTTCATACATTAACACAGTTCTAAAATTTCATCAAGAAGTTTCAACATTTCTAAATAAAACATGATCTTTTCTCTCTTTTGAAATAAGTATATTGCAAGTTCTACTTACTTTTAATTATAAAAATGTTATCACAACTTTAACCTCTGCATAAAAATAGTAATGAAAAAAGATGATAATATTATTTTGAATTATTAAAATAGCTCATCTTCAACATTTTCTTGTAAAGTTGATGCATGTGTTGATGGATCAGATGACATCAGTTGAACCATTCTTAGCAAAGTAATTTTTACAGCACTCGGAATATGTGGGACAAATCTAAACATATTCTGTGTAAATATTGTTCAGAAAACACTTATTTCATTTTATTTATTTTTTTAATTCCAAAAAACTGTTAGAAGATTTTGTGAATTGAAAACCATGTTCATCTCCTTTGCTTATGGTTGTGTTATTGTGTACATTTGTCTGACAGTCTCACAATATCTGTTGTTACTCCCACACTAACTTATTTATTGTTGATTCTCCAAATGGATTGTTGCTACTTTACTCTTAACCTACCACGCCCTTCCACTTCAGCCTGGAAAATCCTTCATTAGCATCAACTTCTTCCGACTGTTCAGGGTTATGAGACTTATCAAGCTTCTGAGTAGGGGAGAGGGGATCCGAACCTTACTATGGACTTTCATAAAATCTTTTCAGGTAATATTAAAAACAAGAATTGTATTTTTAAATTAAAATTTATTTATTTTGGGGGGGGGGGGGGGGGGGGNGGGGGGGGGAGGGGGGTTAAATGTTTGCCACACTACAGCTTTACAAAACCTTTTCAAAATAATTTTACATTTTTCTTATCTTATTTGATGTTTTCTTATGTTACCTTTATAAGAAACTATCATCTTTAGGCAAATTTAAATATGCACAAGGGGTTTATTTGTTGACCAGTTCACACATAAGATTTAGACTTAGAGGTTCACTTTTAAAAAAAAAGTTTTATCAGGACACGTTTAAAATTACAATTGACTGAGTATTAACTTTTTATCTTATTCTTTTAAAAGTGTTTTCGCTTTGAAGTACCACAATTAAAACTGATCCGATTTACTCATTTCAGGCTCTTCCTTATGTAGCATTACTCATTGTCATGTTGTTCTTCATCTATGCAGTAATTGGCATGCAGGTAAAGTCATGTCTTTGTTCAAGAATTTAATAAGGAAAAATTGTGAATCATTATGTAGTTCTAGAGTTAAAAATCCTTAAATGATAAAAAAAAAAAAACAACTATATGGCGGCTGGGTAGTCAAGTCAATAGTGCGCTTGCCTCACAAGCTGAGGGGCGTGGGATCGATCCCACATTAAAGCCACTACAAAAATGTTGAAAATTGACTATCGCTAAGAAAGCCCTCCACTGACCTGGAGAGGGATGGGCGCCACCAGGATCTACCATGCCAGAGAATGCTCTAATGGAAACATTAGAACCCCCTACGATCTCGTAAAAAGAGGTTATAAGATTTTATTTTTTAAATGTGATAAAAAAACTACATGATAAAAAAAAATTATATAATAGAAAAAACTACATGATAGTGAGCTTTGTAAATTTCTCAGCCCACCAGTAAAATCATTTTTGTTACAGCCGCTCTTTATATACATGTTAGTTCTCAGAAGTTTATTTTAATCTTTTCAAAATATTCTATTTAGCTATAGTAATAATTTAGACATTTTTAAAAAGATATTTATTTTAATCTTTTCAAAATATTCTATTTAGCAATAGTAATAATTTAGACATTTTTAAAAAGATATTTATTTTAATCTTTTCAAAATATTCTATTTAGCTATAGTAATAATTTAGACATTTTTAAAAAGATATTTATTTTAATCTTTTCAAAATATTCTATTTAGCTATAGTAATAATTTAGACATTTTTAAAAAAGATATTTATTTTAATTTTTATAAATTTTCATATCAGTCTCAGTCTCTCTGTAAACAAAATATTTACTTTACTTTAAATATTTGTTTATGCAAGTCTTTATGAGAAAATATAAATATTTTATGATAGTTTTTAAATGCTTCTTAAAAGCAACATTCAGTTAAAAAATCTCACCTCTTAAGCTTCTACACTCATTATGTTATATATTGTCAAGATGTTTTATTTCTAAATGCTTCTCTGCAATTTTTCCAGATGTTTGGCCGCATACGGTTAGACTATACGACACAGATACATCCCAACAACAACTTTCAGACCTTCCCACACGCGGTGCTTGTTCTGTTCCGATCAGCGACTGGCGAGTCATGGCAGGAAATCATGCTGGCCTGCTCCGACAAGCCTGTTGTACTCTGTGACCCTGCGGCCACTGACCATGGCGTCAATGGGACAGAGTCCACCCCCACCACTTGTGGCAATGACTTTGCTTATGTTTACTTCATCTCATTCTACATCCTATGTTCCTTCTTGGTGAGTTCTTTAGTTATATCAATCTGAATGTTATTGGTGAGTTCTTTAGTAATATCAATCTGCTGAATGTTATTGGTGAGTTCTTTAGTAATATCAATCTGAATGTTATTGGTGAGTTATTTAGTAATATCAATCTGAATGTTATTGGCATTGCATTGAAATTTAGCCTAAAGATTTATAAACTATATTTTCAACTTCACTAACATTAAACTCTTAATATTAAAAGTCTCATTTCAGTTATTAGAGTTTTCCAACTGCCACATTGTAATATTTTCTCCTCACATTTGCTTTTATCTTTGCTTTTGAAAACTGAAAGTTTGTTTCTCATTTGTCATCAATCTAGATTATTAACCTGTTTGTTGCTGTTATCATGGACAACTTTGACTATTTAACAAGAGATTGGTCTATACTGGGCCCACATCACCTGGATGAGTTTGTACGTCTCTGGTCAGAATATGATCCTGAAGCAAAGTAAGGAAGTAGAATAAAAATCTTAACAAAGTTATTAATTCTGACACTTAACTCCCTTTGTGCCGTCAATCATAGTCCATCATTTTGTGAGGGTCTTGTTGAAATGTGTTTCTACTATAGTTTCTATAATGTGTGCATTAATGTTGTTAAAAATAAGACTTTGTTATGTAAAGCAGCTACTGTCTATAAGATTCCTGGTTTCACTTATTGTGATGAGATTTTTAAGAATTAATAATTATTTTGACTGGAAGATGAGTTTAAAAATAAGAAACAAATACACACAAAAATTTCAAAGCTCTATGGTGACCTATTCCATAGGATATATTTTTAATAACAGTAAATGTTTTTGATTTGAATTTACCATGATAGACAAAAATGAAATGAAAAAAAATTGACAATATGGAAATGAAATCAACAGTTTTTAGTTTAATTCTAAGAATTACCATTTTCTTCACCTCTCATGATGATATTAGCTCTTGATTCATTTCTGGTCTTGTGTATCGTATCATATGAGCTAACACAATATAAAACAACTACAGCACTTTGAGGTATTTGGTCAATGTTTATAAACAACAGTTGTAGAGTACCCTATATTCTCTGTTTTAAATATTCTTTATTTACAAGGGGAAGAATCAAACATTTGGATGTGGTTACCTTACTAAGAAAGATTTCGCCACCTCTAGGCTTCGGAAAGCTTTGTCCCCATAGAGTAGCCTGCAAGGTGAGCTTCTTAAGTATCACCTGTAGCCTGCAAGGTGAGCTTCTTTAGTATCACCTGTAGCCTGCAAGGTGAGCTTCTTTAGTATCACCTGTAGCCTGCAAGGTGAGCTTCTTTAGTATCACCTGTAGCCTACAAGGTGAGCTTCTTTAGTATCATCTTTTCAAGTTTTTTCATAAAGAAGCTAAATTTTTCTTGTTTCAGTACCCAAAAATCAATTTAAGCATTTGAATTATTTATTTTCATCATATTTCAATTATAAAATTTTTGTGAAAATCTGTTTTCATCGACAGAGGCTAGTGAGCATGAACATGCCCCTCAACAGTGACGGTACTGTCATGTTTAATGCCACGCTCTTTGCACTGGTGAGGACGTCCCTGAAGATCAAGACAGAGGGCAACATCGACACGGCCAATGAGGAGCTTCGAACTGTCATCAAGAAGATCTGGAAAAGGACGAGTCCAAAGTTGCTGGACCAAGTGGTTCCGCCGGCAGGTAGTAAGTAGATTAGCCAACGCATGGCAGCCTGGCACTATTGTTAGATGACCACTTACTTCAGCACCGTCTCAGTTTGGAATACTCAGGTTTCTTCTCTTTAATTTAGGGATAACATTAATTGAACAACTAAATAATTCTGGCCAAATTTGTATGTCAAGTATGGGTGATGATGTAATGGTAGTTGTCAAAACATTGTTTGAAAATGGAGATTTAAGCCATAAACATTTTTAATGAATTGTTAAAGTGCCAAAAATTTACTCATTAATTTACTTACGTTTTTCATGAAACAGTTCAGTGTTTCTCAAAATACAGATTGTGATTGAATAAAATGATTACCGGACCAATAGCTTAACTTTTATTTCAATGTTATCTACTGTCTTGTGATTTGACCTCACAGGATGTCTACTTTTTTTAGAAATACTTGAGTGATGGGCTATATTTTAAAACATCAGCAGGACATAGTGATAGGATTTTGAAATTTGAATCACATATGTATGTATATATTAAGGTTGTTAACGTTTAACCAATTAATCGGTTAGCCGGTCATCAGGTCAGGACCAGTCATCTTTATTTAGGACCGCGTAACATAAAAGAAGAAAAAAAAACCTAGCGGTAACGTAGTGAAAAAAACAACACAAGCCGTAAAGCGCCTCTCCCTCTCGTTTTGTCACAGTGAGTAAAAGCGATGATCCAGCTGAAAAGTAGGTTGGCATTCAAGCTGTAAGCGTGCGTACATGACGCGTTATAGCCTTGCTTCACCGAATTTCACAACTAATAGTACTAGCTACTGCTAAGGAATTTTTTTTTTTTAAATTTTAATTTGCTTAGTTGTCGAGGCACTGTGACTGTACGAGAGCTAACACAGTGCGCGCTTGATGTCAACAACGGTCTTGTTAGTTGTCAAAACATTAGGGATATAAGGACGAGCGGTTAACCTGTTAAATGGTCTTTTTTTTTAACGGTTAGCCGGTCCTCAAAAACGAGCTGTCTTAACAACCTTAGTATATATCATCTGATAATTCTTGTATCATGATTTTTTTAGAAATATTAAGACCCATTCATGTTATCAAGAGATATCAACTAGTGTGTCTTGATTATTTTTATCCTACTGGGAAACATAGTCATAAAGATTGTTCCCCCAATTTTCCTTTTATTTTTACTCATTGGAATATTTTTAAAAAATTTAATTTTTTCAAATATACTGTTAGAAAAAAAAAATATATATATATCTATTATATATATATATATAAGAAAAAATATATACATAGCTAAATGTATTTATAAATGAGAAACACTGAACCAAATATTTCTGTACAATAATGACAGGATTTTTCTTCTTTCTCTTAAGGGTATCAGCTGAAAATGGTTTGATATTTTTAACACAATTTAGTTGTAGGAATTCCCATTTTTCTTTCAACTGATTAAAAGAGAATTTTTAATTATCTTTTTTTCATTAAAAAAACTGTGTTGCGTGTCTGATGAGTTTCAGTAGTTTAGCTGTGTGGATCAACAACCAAACTCCCCAAAATTAACAATTAAGAGAATGTGATGGCATCGCAGATATAAACTTCATTGACCTAATTTATTGATCAACTTCCATTATTTGATTTGCTGTGTTCAGTTTGTGCTAAGTCTGTGCAACAATTCAAAAGTCAAAACCAGCTTAGAGCTACTTGACTAAATGTTTGACATCTGCCCTATACAAGTCTTGAGTCAAGAATGATCTGTTTTCTTGTGATTGAGTCTGAAATGACCCCATTACAAAGCTTAGGTTGTTTTTACTCTAGATTTTACTTTTATAAACCTTTAGTTGATAGTTGGTTTCTTTTGTGTGTTATTTGATTATGTTAAATTAGATTTATTATTATTTTGTTAAATATTTGGAAGCAAAGATTTTAAAATATTAACAAGACATTACCATATTTAAAAGCTCGCTCTCTTGATTGCAGTCAAATATGAAAAAAAAATAATAATAATATTAAAGAAAATGCATTGATTGTTGAAAAACCAATATTTATTATTTTTATTTAAGTAAAAAATTCATTTAGAGGTAGATGTAATTTTAATTTTAGGAATGGTTCATTTTCTTCCTTTTCTCTGTTTCACATTTAAATGTTAATTTTGCACTAGAAAGTTTTTACTGGCCTATTGTTAAAAATTAAAAAAAAAAAACAACTGGCAAAGTAGAACTTTTCTTCTTTTTATCACATCCTTCACCAAATGTAGACTTTATTTTGCTCTATAAATTATCTATAGCAACAATAATAGCAATACATTAACAAATGTGTAACAGATATTTATTTATATTAATGCTGAATTTAGAAGAATGAATCAGGACTTTAATTATCACATTAACACATATTTAAATTTTTTGAGGCAACTAAAGTTATTTACATTTTAAGGAAAAACTTAATGATATCACTTGACTGAGGTCATATTGTATACAATAAACTTAATGACATCACTTGACTGAGGTCATATTGTATACAATAAACTTAATGACATCACTTGACTGAGTTCATATTGCATACAATAAACTTACCTATAAATATGATAGATGAATAGAATCTTTGAATATTTGTGGCTCATTTCAGGTGTAAACTTTGACCACTCTGTTTTGCAGGAGATGATGATGTCACAGTGGGCAAATTTTATGCCACATTCCTTATCCAGGATTATTTTAGACGTTTCAAAAAGCGTAAAGAACAGATGGTCAAAATATCAAAAGGTCAAGAGCACACCAATGCCCTGCAGGTAGAAAATAAAAATAATCATCATTGCAGATGCTCACGATCAATATCACCTTAATACTAGATTGCTTTTTTGCATTTCTCAGAAGAAACAAATTTGAATAAAATCTAAAGTACCTTCTAAACAAACCTTTGTTAGTACCTTAATGCTACATCATTTTCATTCTATTGTTAGTGATTTCATTTTGTTAGTTCTCTCACCTGTATCAAAAATATGTTTGATTCATTTAAATCACCCCCCAAAAATTTGGACATTGTAAAACCAGAGTCTTGTTTAAAAAGATAACAAAATTCATTAATGAGCAGAAACAATAACACAGAAAGAGCAAAAATACATAGCTTGAATTAATACACTAAAGCATATCCGTTAAGCTCTATATACTACATGTATAAGTTTAACACTGCTGATAACTTTTGTTGACTAAAGGCGGGCCTGCGGGCTGTACATGATCTGGGTCCAGAGATCAGAAGAGCCATCTCAGGAAATCTTGACGAGGAAGAGATGATGGATAAAGATGTAGAGGAGCCTATGCATAGGGTTGGTCATTAATTTAACCATAACAAATACCTTGCTCAATTTTTAGTGATATGTAACTCTTAATGTGCCATAAAGTTTTCAGTAAACTTCCGCCTCATTCCCGTAAGAATTTCCCTAATTGCGATCAACTGGTTATGAAATTTTAAAAATTTTGTAAAATTCATTTATATTATTATTGTCATACTGACTTCCTCTTTTAGGATAAGAATATTTTTTTATGTATCCAAAAGACAATATTAAGCTTAAAACTTATTTTCACCTGTAGTTTAGTACTATTATTTTAGTAAAAAAAGTATAACAAAATTGCATCTTCAAAAATAATCCGTAAAAACTACCAAAAAACTTCACGAATTGAGCGATAAAACTAGCGAGCGAAACAGCCAACACTGCCAAAAATTGAATACATCTTCTTTCACGCACTGAAGAGTTTTTATTTTCTCTAATTTCATTTCTCGGGTCACGGGTTCGAGCCGCGATACTGGCAAGGCCCTTGGTGCATTGTGCTAACCACACAATACCATGCTTGTTAGTGGTCAATGAAACTTGTGAACGCTACTTCACTTGCCCCATAGGCCTTCAGGGTCTGAAAGGGGTTATTATTATATATTATTATAATTTCATTTCTAAAGAGAGTACTATCAAGGCGCGCTTTACATCGCTTTGGTAATAACGGCGAGCACGCATTATTGCGCTTTAACACATTGAGAGTTAAATCACTTGTAAATTCTTTATTTTGTATCCTAAATTATTTTTAAAATAAATTGCATGTTCTTTATTTTTTAAAAAAATAGTTTAATTTACCCAACAATACTACTCAAATAACATTGATACTTCATAATATATTTTCTTTTAGACTATGGCTTACGCATAAGGATTTTTTAAAATAAAATTTCAAACATATATGGAAAGGCATACATTTCTGTTGCTAAAATTTGTGAATACTTATTTTATTTTTTGTGAATACTTTATTTATTTTGTAGTTGTCTGAGAAATTATGCATTTTCACCAATTAAATAAAGAATGTAAACCTTCTGAACAAGCTGAAAGCTATGTTGTTTCAAAAAATTGTAATGAAAATGTGAGTTAATCGTGCTTTAGTTTTAACTTGTACTTTTCAGAGAAATCACTCATTGTTTGGAAGTGTAGTCAGTGCTATGGCTGGTGTGCGGCCCATTCTACCATTTCTGAACAGGACACAGTCCCTGAAAGGAACCAAGGGACACAACACATCTAATCTCTCACCAATTATTGCTGTCAGTACAGCAGCAACCAAGATGCTTGGGGTAAAATATTATTTGCATGGAATGAAAATCCTAATGCTTTTAACTATTTATGATTTAGTAATTGAATTAGGATTTTATAAAAGTATGGCCGAAATTTCACTCACTAAAGTGAGATGTGTTCCAAAGACTCTTGCCTTTTAAAGTTCACAAAATTACAAGGTAATCATCTTTATATTAAAGGGTGCGGTGGTCTAAGTGGTAGTGCGCTGGACTGCCCAACTGTGGCAAGAAATGTGGCTTGAGCCGCAGTACTGGCAAGGCTCTCGGGGCATTGTGCTAACCACTCAATCCCCTGCTCTTTAGTGGTCAATGAAACTTGTGAACACTACTTCACTTTCCCCATAGGCCTTCATGTTCTGAAAAGGGGTTATTATTTATTTTTTTCATCTTTATATAAGAAAACAAACCAATTTTTTCTGCTGTTATATTTGGCCATGGCTGCTGATATATTTGGCCATGGCTGCTGATATATTTGGCCATGGCTGCTGATATATTTGGCCATGGCTGCTGATATATATTTGGCCATGGCTGCTGATATATTTGGCCACGGCTGCTGATATATATTTGGCCACGGCTGCTGATATATTTGGCCATGGCTGCTGATATATTTGGCCATGGCTGCTGATATATTTGGCCATGGCCTAAAGGTTTTAAGATTTTTTTGGGAAGAAAATGTTTAAAAGAGAGATAACATTTACCCTTTAGCATAGCGTGAAGTAAATAGAGTTCTTGTAAAAGTTGTCATAACAAAGAAGTATTACAGCTATTCTCTCTTTATTGTTAAACACTTGCTATTATTTGATACAGATGAATGGCAACATTGGAAACGCCCCATCATGTAACCATCTGAATCTGGACTTGTCCAACATCAATCACTCCATCCAGCAGACACACATCACAGTTCCTAAGGAAGATTCCAGAAGACCAAGTAGAACTAGGTCAGCCTCAGTACCTCAAATAAATACCATCATAAAAACATTGAGTCCGTTTTAATCCAAAAAACTTTGCTAGTTATCTTATGATTTGGGTTATTTATTTTAATACGTTTTAATCAGATCATTTGTGTTCAGAAGTCTATGAGATGTGTGCTTTGATAAAACATGTTTTGTTTTGAATCTTGAATCCTTACAATTTTTAGCGCATTTTCGAGATGTCGAAATCACTATTGCACCCGTTTTGTCCGTCCGTCCGTCCGTCCGTCTGTCATCACCCTTGATCACAGCATCCATAAGTCCTAGACCCATGATTTATATATGTTTTTTGTATGTCCTGACCTGCCATTTGTGCATCAACACTCAGTTACTCGATCCGTTTAAAAACCCCGTTAAAACTACCAAAAAATATTTCGAATCGAGAGGTAACACTAGCGCAGGGAACGGCCGCCATTGCCGGAAGTCGAATGCACAATTCTTCAAGCATTGAAGAGTGGTGCGAAAGGGTGCAAAATAATTAGTTGTTTTTTTTTAGTTGACGTCATTAGAATATGTGTAAAAGTTTAGAGAGTTTTACGTCATCATTTGTGGTGACTTGTAGTTGGATTAAAGAGAAAATAATTTTTTTTTTTAAATGTAAAGAAATGACTTTTAAATAAAAAAATGTCAGGTATATTCATTACACAAGAAAATTCATAAAAATATGTCTAAAATCTAAACACAATTACTGATAACTACATAATGCTGATATCTAACATAAGTACTGATACATAATACGAAAATGCGCTAACACGTCCTGAGTTCCAAAAGGGACCAGGCTTAACATGATTTTTTTACTATGTTTGAGCAGATGTTTAGACACAAATAGAAATGACAGTATTTGTTAAACCTATTAACAAAGAGAAATGACAGTATTTGTTAAACCTATTAACAAACAAAAATGACAGTATTTGTTAAACCTATTAACAAACAGAAATGACAGTATTCGTTAAACCTATTAACAAACAGAAATGACAGTATATGTTAAAACTATTAACAAACAGAAATGACAGTATATATTAAACCTATCAACAAACAGAAATGACAGTTTTTGTTAAACCTATTAACAAACAGAAATGACAGTATTTGTTAAACCTATTAACAAACAGAAATGACAGTATATGTTAAACCTATTAACAAACAGAAATGACAGTATATGTTAAACCTATTAACAAACAGAAATGACAGTGTATGTTAAACCTATCAACAAACAGAAATGACAGTTTATGTTAAACCTATTAACAAACAGAAATGACAGTATATGTTAAACCTATTAACAAACAGAAATGACAGTTTATGATAAACCTATCAACAAACAGAAATGGCAGTTTTTGTTAAACCTATTAACAAACAGAAATGACAGTATAAGTTAAACCTATTAACAAACAGAAATGACAGTTTATGATAAACCTATCAACAAACAGAAATGGCAGTTTTTGTTAAACCTATTAACAAACAGAAATGACAGTTTTTGTTAAACCTATTAACAAACAGAAATGGCAGTTTTTGTTACACCTATTAACAAACAGAAATGACAGTTTTTGTTAAACCTATTAACAAACAGAAATGACAGTTTTTGTTAAACCTATTAACAAACAGACAGTTTTTGTTAAACCTATTAACAAACAGAAATGACAGTTTTTGTTAAACCTATTAACAAACAGAAACGACAGTTTTTGTTAAACCTATTAACAAACAGAAATGACAGTTTTTGTTAAACCTATTAACAAACAGAAATGACAGTTTTTGTTAAACCTATTAACAAACAGAAATGACAGTTTTTGTTAAACCTATTAACAAACAGAAATGACAGTTTTTGTTAAACCTATTAACAATGTATTTATTAATGGACTCTGTTTTGATTTTTAGTAAGTGAAAAAAA
The DNA here is from genome assembly GCA_002072015.1 of Radix auricularia. Classification (NCBI taxonomy): domain Eukaryota; kingdom Metazoa; phylum Mollusca; class Gastropoda; family Lymnaeidae; genus Radix; species Radix auricularia. The sequence continues at coordinate 35,919 of MUZC01000900.1, forward strand.
ATACTCACATTTAAGCCAAAATTTAACTGCAAAATGCAAAGTAAATGGACAATATCATCAAAGTATATATATATATATATATA
>MUZC01000900.1:36156-58282 GCA_002072015.1 Radix auricularia
TATATATATAATGTCTATTGTTAGTATATATATATATTGTCTATTGGTAGTGAAACAAAAATCACCATAGAACCACCGGAGGAGAGTTTTCATGATGCCGATGACAACACCGATGAGGATGAGAAGTTTGAAGATGTTGAAGATGGGGAAAAGAAAGAAGAGGAAGGGGAAAAAGTCGAGCTGGACTCTGTCAAGACTGAGACATCAAGTCATCCGCAGTCAGTTGTTGATGGTCAGCTGCCTCTCACCACCATTCCAAGCAATCCTAATGCCAGTCCCAGTACTAAGAAACATGGGATATATGTTTACAGAGAGTAAGTTCTATTGCACACCGTAAGACGCAGTAATCTTATATTTAGAAGGATCCTCTGTAACAGATAAGATTGACAGAGTTAGGATGTATTTAAAATATAGACCAAAATATGTTCTAAGATAGACCAAAATATGTGTTAACTCTTTCCCTGCCAGGGTTTTTTTACATGTTCGTGCCAGACCATTTTTTTAGTATGATAAATTTTTAAGGGTGATTTTAATTATCTTAAAATTTTTATTAAATGTCTAAAGCTACATTGGTGTATCTTACATCAAAATAAAGGAAATTGAATAGAGAATAGAATTATGTAGAAGCAAATAAAATATTATCAAACAAAAAATAATTTTCATTATAAGTTTTTGTGATTAATTTTTGTATGTTAAATTTTCTTTGTTAAAAATCTGAACTTACCAAACTAAAAGAAAGTCTGCATACCTGTAATCCTTTTCTCCTTTAATTATCACAATATAAATTCCATTTATGAAATAAATGCTTTTAAATTTTGAAAATATCCCATGTAGTTTTAAAGTTATGACAATTTTTATATTGATGATGTCCATGGCAGAAAACTTTTTTTCTATTATTTCCTTATATAGAAACCGAAGTGTCACCACTGCTCTTTTTCAATATAATAATGCCGTATCATAAGGATGAAAATCTTAAATAAATCCCAAAACTAATGTTTTATTATTGTTTTCAAATGTCTCTGCATCAATAATTCACATTTAAATTTTATAAGATAGCAATAAATACTATAATAAATCACTATGTTCGTTGAGTAGGCGTGGCCATATCTTTGTTTACAAAATAAATCGAAACAAGTTGCTAATTTTAACACTACTGAATGTAAACACATGCTATTTCTAAACAGAAAGGAAGTAGAAAAGAGTTACTTCTCATTTGTAAACTTAAAAAGTCTAATTGGACACTCTAAGCAACGAAATCAAATAAAAAAACTCAATTTGCCGGTATATCTGCGATTAGCACAAACGTGACCAGGCGAGATCGCAGATATATCAGCGATTGGCAGGGAAAGAGTTAACATAGATCAAAATATGCTTTAACATAGACCAAAATATGCCATAACATAGACCAAAATATGCTCTAACATAGACCAAAATATGCTCTAACAGACCAAAATACTCTTTAACATAGACAAAAATATGCTCTAACGTAGACCAAAATATGCTCTAACATAGACCGAAATATGCTCTAACAGACCAAAATATGCTCTAACATAGACAAAAATATGCTCTAACGTAGACCAAAATATGCTCTAACGTAGACCAAAATATGCTCTAACGTAGACCAAAATATGCTCTAACATAGATCAAAATATGCTCTAACATAGACCAAAATATGCTCTAACATAGACCAAAATATGCTCTAACATAGACCAAAATATGCTCTAGCTTGCCACAGGAGGACAGTGACTTTGAGCGTGAGCAGACCCCTCCCACCCCACCTCCACGCAGACTCAGTAGGAAAGGGGCGTCCTTCAAACTTGGCTGCATTGGCAAACAAGGCAGTGATGAAAACCCTCTGATGAGAAGACCAGGGCGACCACTTCGACTTTCTGGGCATCACAATAATCAGGTAACAACTCAAATGCCATTATATCCTTACATTAACACGTATCAATTTGTATGCCATTACATCCTTACATTAACGGGTATCAATTTATATTGCCTTACATCTTTACATAAACAGTTATCAATTTGTATTTCATTACATCCTTAAAAATGAACAGGTGTCAACTTATATGCCATTAAATCCTTACATAAACAGGTATCAATTTGTATTCAATTACATCCTTATATAAACATTATATGATTAGCGTTTCATGAGCCCAGTCTTTGATGACATATTAGAGGGCTCGGCTGGTGTACCGATGGTCAGGGGTTCGAATCCATGTGAAGGCAAGGATTTGTTCCAGTATCTTAGGACATCCCTGAGTCCACCCAGCTCCAAATGGGTACCTAACACTTGTTATGGAACTCGATCAATCAATCACTCAATATAAAACTACTGAATCTAAGTAAATTATCTAAAGAACTTATTCTCCAATGGATCCCAGGCCATGTGGAACTGGAAGGAAATGACACAGTGGACTCCCTGGCAAAAACTGGAGGAAAACAAATCCAGACAGATCAACCCCTACATCCCGAAGAAATAAAGACGTTTATCAAAAGCAGTGAAGCAGGAAGATGGTCCGAGCTGAAAGTCAACCATCCAGAAGGCGATGCATTCTTTAAACTCCCCCGCCAATCTCAGAACATGATATTCAGGCTAAGGAAGGGGCACAACAAACTTAGGCAGCACATTTTGAATAGGAACAGCTGCAGAGAACGCAGAACATGTGCTGCAAAATTGCCCTCTGTAACACCTAACTGAACAACCATTTGGCCCCAGGGGCTACCCTCCACGATAAACTGTATGGTGGACTGAGCTAATTGACAGCCACAGCGCAATACATCACGGAAATAGGGCTTGTGATCTAAAACCTCCTTCAAAAAGATTTTGAGAACGCAGAAGAAGAAGACTTGTTATGGAAATAAAGCGGCTGGGTAATGTGTGGAAGCCACATAGCGGTGGCCTGTGAAAACTGCATCACCTTCCAACAGATGCATGGTCTGTGGATGCAATAAATCTTCTGTATGAAAGGAGCAACTGTATAGAGAAGACAGAGATTATTAGAATTTCAGAGTATTTTTTAAAATGACAAACATAATAAACATACAAGTTCATAATTTTTAAAAACCTTTTTAGAATTTTTTTATAAAATCTATTTACTTATAGTAAATTCTTTATAAATCTATTTTGTTAATGTAACTGTTCTTTAAGAGCTATCAAGATTTTATCTAGTTTTCCTCTGACCTTTTCCAGGGCCTAACACCACCAACATTACTTGATCCAGATGGGGGTTCACAGCAGCGGCCTGGCTCACAAGGATCCTCAGGTCAGTCTCACAATGATAACTTTATAGAGTTTTAACAATGCGTTAGAGTGAAATATCCTGAGCTATGTGAGCATGCCAAAAGGGTATTTGTTAAAATAATATTTACAATTTTTAATTTTTATTTGTGTTTTTTTTAAATTAATTTTTTAACAAATTTTAATAGATTATTTTTTGTTCCAAAGTACTTAATTTTATTTAATATAATTTGAAAGCTCAATTTTTTTTTTATCAAATTGTTTTAGCCAAAGTTTTTATTTCTGTTTGATCTAAAATTGTTTTATTTATTACTGGTAATATTTTGCCTATTCATGCAATGCTGCAGGTGGCAGGTTGTTCAGCTTCTTTCGGAAGCTGCGCCACAGAACAGATAGAGGTATAGACATGCGCTATAGTACCTCAGTAGAGCCCTTTTGTAGAAAATTTTGTCACTTTTCCATCCATATGTGTTGTTTGCCTTTTTGTTTGGTTATCTTAATGTGGGCACCAATCTCGACATTCCATGAACATTTTAACAGTAGATGTCACATCAGGGATTCTTAAACTAATTGTTGCACTGCAAAATTATTTTTTAGTCTAATTTTTTTTATGCTTTACCTGGGTACATACAATATAACTAATAAATATAAAAGTGACTAGCAAAGTATATGAAATTTTATAATTATATTAATCAAAATAATTCAGCTTTACTTATAGAATTATTAAATTAATAAAAGCCGATTTAAAATGTAAAGTTTAAAAATTAATAAAGTCAGTTTTATTTAATTATTATTTTAAAAAAAACATATTTGATTCATTTGTGTGCAAATAAGTATTAAATAAGCATTAAATGGGAAATTAAGAGTTGCAAAATTTTAAGTTATGATTCTGCACAATAAACCAGTTGATTTTTTATTTATCCTTTCACAATGAAACATGTATCCTTATTTGTTTCACACCCTTTTCACTTGTAGTTTTTCTGCTTACACTCCTGCTTGTCTTTTACTGGAACATTCTAATAAAAAAAACATTGCTTCTGAACTATATTTTATTAATAGGTTTTTTTTTTAATTTAATAAAAATATATTTTAATTTATACGCTGAAAAGAATATTACTGAAATTTATATGAATAATATTTAAACAGTCAAATACAAATTTAGCTTTTTTTCACATACTTAGAAAAATTAAAATTGTTATGGAAAAGATTATACAGTTTAAATCAATTGCAATATCTAGATCTAGAATCTTAGACCCTCACTCTGTGTGTGCTTGGGTGCTTGCGTCTTTTCTGTGTAGCTAGAAGGTGAGAGCAGTTCCAATATCTAGATCTAGAATGTTGGTCCCTCACTTTGTGTGTGTGTGTGAGTGTGTGCCTACGTGCATGGATGCTTGCGTGCGTGCTTGCATTGTAGCTAGGAGGTGAAAGCAGTCCCAATGTCTAATTGTAGAATGTTAGTCCTTCAATATGTATGCTGTGTACCAGGGAGCTTTGCCTGGTATATAACCTGGTGTTTGTGTTTGTAGAAAGAGATTTTATTTTTGTTTGCCAAGTTGTTCAAAGTTGTCATTTAGAGATTAGACTGAAGACACGGGGAATAATAACATAATTATTACATAATCATTCATTACTAAATAGTAAGCTAGATATTTATAGGATATTAAAACTATAACTAAGAATTTGCTGCTCAGCTTTCTTTTAAATATTTGATATTTTTTATAATTTTTTTATGTGGCTTGTTAATTTCAATTATGGGTGCATTTGGCCTTAGTGAGGTTGTCAAATTGTATTATATTTTCAATAATGGGCTTTTTTTTTTTAATGAGAGAATTTTTTTAAAAAATATATCACTGAAATAATTTGTCTGTAATGTAAGCACAATTAACATTGATGATACATTGTACAAAACAAAACCTAGGTTTACTATATTAATTAACATGGATGATACATTGTACAAAACAAAACCTAGGTTTACTATATTAATTAACATGGATGATACATTGTACAAAACCAAACCTAGGTTTACTATATAAACCTTTTCTTAACTCATAAAAAATATTATTTCTAATTAATTTCATGAGTATGTTAAATACAACAAGGGAATAAATAATGAACTACTGTTGCTTTAATTTGAACTTTTCTCCTCAAAGAATATTCAATTACAAAAGGAAGTGTGTTGTTTTCTTTTAAATGTTGAACACACTCCTTATCTTTAGTCTGCATAGAGAAGGGGTATAACATAGAGAAGGGGTATAACAAAGAGAATTGGAGAGTAACACTTGACATATTTGAGACCAACAACCTGGGATAGCTTTAGGTTGTCATATTTGAGACCAACAACCTGGTGTAGCTTTAGGTTGTCATATTTGAGACCAACAACCTGGTGTAGTTTTAGGTTGTCATAATTGAGACCAACAACCTGGTGTAGCTTTAGGTTGTCATATTTGAGACCAACAACCTGGTGTAGTTTTAGGTTGTCATATTTGAGACCAACAACCTGGTGTAGTTTTAGGTTGCCGTATTTTATACAATTCATTTATTTATTTCTTGGTTGTTAGTTACTTGAAAGGATCAATCATTATCTGACAGAGTATAAGATTGAAATCATTATCTGACAGAGTATAAGATTGAAATCATTACCTGACAGAGTATAAGATTGAAATCATTATCTGACAGAGTATAAGATTGAAATCATTATCTGACAGAGTATGTTATTGGATTCACCCAGCAGTAATGTCTGGAAACTTCCCTTTGTTTAGGGCAATGGTTCTCAAGTATTGGGGAGGGCCTCCCTAGGTTTGGGGGCGTGAGTCTCTGCCAAGGGGGCTCATTAGACCTCAGCAGAGGTGTACTTATAACAATTTTATAGACAAATGGTACTATTTACAGTTGCGAGGGGGGGGCACAAAATATTTTGTTATTCCGGGGGTGGGGGTGGGCAGGACAGAAAATAAATAAGGAGCCCTTGTTAAGAGCCATCAATTCTTCTCTCATATTAAATAAAAATCAGATGCTGTTGTGTAGGTCCTACTAAAATAACATGCTAAATATGATACATATATATGTGTGTGTGTGTCTGTTACTAAAACAGGGTATGTAACATAAATATCATATGTTTATTCAATGATAGAAGTTGTTGATCTTATTTTAAAGTCTTTAAAAATTAAATTTTTCCTGAAGAACCTGACGAGTCCCCAGTTCAGCACCGTCATATGGACTCATCTACTGTGCCAGACCGGTCTATGCATCTTCACAGATCCATTGGCCGTGGCCCTCTTATTATTCCTAGAGCCGTCCAGCAACAACAGTCATTGGCACCACGCCAACTCGAGAATAGAAGAAGTAGTGCTGAGACTCTGGTGGCAAAGGTGAGGTCTGAACTTTTTACTGGTGGCAAAGGTGAGGTCTGAACTTTTTACTGGTGGCAAAGGTGAGGTCTGAACTTTTTACTGATGGCAAAGGTGAGGTCTGAACTTTTTACTGGTGGCAAAGGTGAGGTCTGAACTTTTTACTGGTGGCAAAGGTAAGGTCTGAACTTTTTACTGGTGGCAAAGGTGAGGTCTGAACTTTTTACTGGTGGCAAAGGTGATGAACACACTCCTTATCTTTAGTCTGCATAGAGAAGGGGNTCTGAACTTTTTACTGGTGGCAAAGGTGAGGTCTGAACTTTTTACTGGTGGCAAAGGTGAGGTCTGAACTTTTTACTGGTGGCAAAGGTGAGGTCTGAACTTTTTACTGGTGGCAAAGGTGAGGTCTGAACTTTTTACTGGTGGCAAAGGTGAGGTCTGAACTTTTTACTGGTGGCAAAGGTGAGGTCTGAACTTTTTACTGGTGGCAAAGGTGAGGTCTGAACTTTTTACTGGTGGCAAAGGTGAGGTCTGAACTTTTTACTGGTGGCAAAGGTGAGGTTTGAACTTTTTACTGGTGGCACAGGTGAGGTCTGAACTTTTTACTGGTGGCAAAGGTGAGGTCTGAACTTTTTACTGGTGGCAAAGGTGAGGTCTGAACTTTTTACTGGTGGCAAAGGTGAGGTTTGAACTTTTTACTGGTTGCAAAGGTGAGGTCTGAACTTTTTACTGGTGGCAAAGGTGAGGTCTGAACTTTTTACTGGTGGCAAAGGTGAGGTCTGAACTTTTTACTGGTGGCAAAGGTGAGGTCTGAACTATTTACTGGTGGCAAAGGTAAGGTCTGAACTTTTTACTGGTGGCAAAGGTAAGGTCTGAACTTTTTACTGGTGGCAAAGGTGAGGTCTGAACTTTTTACTGGTGGCAAAGGTGAGGTCTGAACTTTTTACTGGTGGCAAAGGTGAGGTCTGAACTTTTTATGTCAACAAGACTTTGACAGTTTAAAATGGTTGATAACGTACACTGATAAAATTACTCAAACTGTTTTTCATTAAACAATTTTGTGTGTAAGGCTATGAAAAACAGTTGGCGACAGGTAAACAATAAATATTTGATTAAATGCTTTTAAAAGCTAGACAAACTGTAGTACATGATTTTAAACAGCTAGACATAGACAAACTGTAGTACATGATTTTAAACAGCTAGACAAACTGTAGTACATGATTTTAAACAGCTAGACAAACTGTAGTACATGATTTTAAAAATAAATTATTTTATAGTTGAACTAAATGGAAGAGAAGTAAAAACAGAGAGATATATTGCCTTACAAAACAACAATTTATGAAAAGGAAATTATTTTTAATATATATTTTAAAAAGGGAAACCATAAAGGTTGCCTATAAAATACCAGACCAACATTCTTTCTTATTAAACCTAACTACATGTCTACATAAAATACCAGACCAACATTCTTTCTTTATATACCTAACTACATGTCTACATAAGATCTATAGATTATTTTTAAGTCTAATTTCAATGAATGAACACTTGATAAAAGTGAAAAATGCAAGCATAAAGCTAAAAAAAAAGGTTTAGTTTGTAGAATGGCAGCAATTTCATTTTCATACATTCAGTTGAAGAGATTGAAAATTGCTGAGCTATAATAAAAATGAACAGCTTTTTTTATTTGACTTTTCCAAGGTTTTACTGGATGAAGGCTTGAATCGTTATGTGGACCCCCAGTGCTTACAACGAGAGATAGCAGAGGCTACCAATATGACTCAAGAAGAAATGAACCTAGCAGCTAGGGAGATAATAAGACGCTCCAGGCATCTGGAACCTGGCTACTATGAAAATGACCCTGCGGGTATTTTAAGCCCAGATGCTGGTCCACGACCGAGACGGTCACCGTCAGGTCAACAGCAGCACCATGAACTCCAGGAGCGTCCCCGTTATTCCAGCCCATCCAATAATATAGACAAACAGCCATCGGTAAATGTAACTTCATTATAGCTATGGCTTGCAGACTAGGCATGTGACTAGCCTCTAAGAGAAGTTGTGTTTATTAACATTTGCTGTGTGCATTGTCTAGGAATTAATTCACTAATTTTTGGGATAACTGCAAGCGAATTAGAGAGAAATCTTCCTTTAACTTGTGAGAGAGAAATCTTTCTTTAACTTGTGAGAGAGAAATCTTCCTTTTAACCTGTCATTTTCACAATTCTATTCTTAAGGCTTTTTCTCCCTAATTTTTTTTCTTGCTTTTGTCATCTTAGACCCTAGCTGATTTTTGAGCTTGAAATGTTCTGTTATTGTCTGTTATTTATTTCTAGTCTGTCATTAATGCTTTCAAGCAACAAGTTGTGAGATAATGAAAATTCCTTTTATTGTTAAAGAAACATTTCTTTGAGATCATTGAAAGATCTGGCAGACTGAAGAGACTTTGCTGTACTATTTCCTTGTTGAAGCTTTGCACATCAGTCGTCAGCTTGAGGCTTGCTTTACTGCACACCGCTGCCACTCTGGCATTAAATGCACATTTCCATTGGCCTTATGTTGTATTTAGAACCATGTTCAACACTTGTGAACCTTTCAACTAACAGGAATGATCTTTTGATCTTTTTAGTGAGAGTGCTGGTAATATCTTTGATGAATAAAACCCCACGTGTGGCGATGGTGATTGACGACGATGACTGCAGCTAGTCACCGACTGTAGACATCTGAACGTAACGTGCCTGGTCTTGCTGCTACTTAACACAATCTTTACCTGTAACCCAACTAAGAGAACAACAGACATTGTGATATATATTAAATCTCTATTTTGAAACTGTGTCAGACAAATGATGTGTAAATAACATAATATAGAGAGATATATATATATTTCTATTGTGCATTGGGGATGAACCATCACATGACTAACATGCCCTTCTCTAACAAAATGATGCTTGAATTTTGATTTAACTTGATCTGGTTTTGATGATTAATTTAATGTACAAATATTTGCATTTTGTTCCTTGTTTATACTAATACTACTGTCAATACTACTGTCGATACTACATGATGTGCATACAGAGATAACATGGCTGAGGTTTTCCTGTGTGATAAGTTATGTCAATAGTTTGTGCTGGACATAATATATTTACTGTCTTAAAGCTTTGTTTATTTTTAGTGCACACATCTGGGGCTCTGGGGCTCTGTGATGTGATCAATAGTTGTTGTATTTTTTATGTGTATTCATTTGTTTCTCCATTTTTAGTGTCTTTGTTTCATGTCTGTACAATGCATTGTGTTGTGGCATCTTTTATAAATGACTGCACACATAATTTAGATTAACACTAATCATTCATGTTACAAAATGTCTTTTAATGTTCTAGAACTCTCAATAAGGTGCCATTCTCTTGCCTGGATTCATATTGAACAATGATCATAAGTTTCATAGTCTAAAAAGTTTAAGATAAAAAAAAAAAACTCAATTGACACTACTTAATATTCCTTCTTGTTTAAAAATTATTCAAATAGGAAATAATAATTATTAAATAAAATAATATTAGTAGATTTTAAAAAAAAATTTAATTTACTTTTACAGAAATTTTAAAATTTTAGTTAAAGGTAAATTATTCACAGTATTCACTAGGGGTAACCAAGCCAATAAATTATTCATTAGGGGTAACAAAGCCAATAAATTATTCACAGTATTCACTAGGGGTAACCAAGCCAATAAATTATTCACAGTATTTACTAGTGGTAACCAGGCCAATAAATTATTCACAGTATTCACTAGGGGTAACCAAGCCAATAAATTATTCACAGTATTCACTAGGGGTAACCAAACCAATAAATTATTCACAGTATTCACTAGGGGTAACCAAGCCAATAAATTATTTACTAGGGGTAACCAAGCCAATAAATTATTCACTAGGGGTAACCAAGCCAATAAATTATTCACAGTATTCACTAGGGGTAACCAAACCAATAAATTATTTACAGTATTTACTAGGGGTAACCAAGCCAATAAATTATTCACTAGGGGTAACCAAGCCAATAAATTATTCACAGTATTCACAAGGGGTAACCAAGCCAATAAATTATTCACAGTATTCACTAGGGGTAACCAAGCCAATAAATTATTCACTAGGGGTAACCAAGCCAATAAATTTGACAGACATCTTTGATAGTAAGGAAATATTTATGAGATCCATGCCAGGACACCTATTTTTAAAGTCAACTAACCACTAAATTCTCGATAGAATTCTCTAATCCACATACATATAATGAAATGTTAAATATCAAAAACAAATAGAAATTATTAAATATTTCTTGATCTTCTCTCTCACTAAACTTATTAAAATCCATTTCTTCTTGAATGGAATAAAGAATCCTTACACTTAAACTTACACACATTTGTCATCAGTGGGCCATCCATAGTCATTCAACACAGTCAGTGGCATGCATATGATGGATTGTCTGTCCCTGGTAAAAAAATATCTGAAATATTTCTAATAAAAAAAAAACTTCAGTCTAAAAATGTAATCTCTAACCAAGCTGTCATTTTAATGTGCTAATTGTTTCACAGTTTAGACATTTTAAATTTAGAAATACAACATATAGATAGCTTAATACAACCTTCGGATAGAGTTGATAGACTTAAAGATTAAAACACCTTCTTATCTATATGCAAGAACAAAAACATACAACTTCTCATCCTTCCCATCCAGAATTTGGGCATTTGGCTAACTGAAGAAACCAGGAAAACCAAAACCTTATCAACATTTAAAACTCTAATAATAATGCAGTATTAGACACAATCCATGGATAAGTGTTAGACGCAATAATCTTCTGTATAGATAAGATAAGTTTAATGTGATGGCTGTTCCACAATTTATATTCAAATTTGTGAATCTCAGTCTCAGTGATAGAAATGGCTCCAGGCTAATCAAATTTCTGCTTATTCATTATTCAGAGATTGGCTGAAAGTTATCAAATTTCTGCTTATTCAGAGATTGGCTGAAAGTTATCAAATTTCTGCTTATTCAGAGATTGGCTGAAAGTTATCAAATTTCTGCTTATTCAGAGATTGGCTGAAAGTTATCAAATTGACATTGGAAACTCTTTTCTTTTTTTTTTTTGGTCAGAACCTGTGCATCCTGAATTTGTTTCATGGCATTTTTTAGATAAAGTTTTTGTTTCATCTTTTTATTTTCTAGTCAGCCTTATGTTTGGTCATTTCATCATAATGATTTTTGGGGTGGCCTGTCTATATTACTATCCTTTAATTCATTTTTAACAAAAATTAAAGTCCTCAGTTCATTCAACTAACTTACAAAGTTTTAACTTGCACAAAATTATTTCCCATGTCAAGTTAGCTGTAATTAAGCTTATTGGTTAACTAAGATTGCCTAACACAATTTTGGTTGTTTTTTAATCATCATTAGCTTTGACTGGTTATCAATTTATTTTAAAGTCAATCAATTTTATTTGTTGTACTTGAGATGTGTATTTTATGTGCTTAAATCAATCTTATGATGATTGTCCATATGATTGTCCATGTTGTTATCACTGTCATGTGCCTCTCTCCAGCAGGCCTGGAGTTTTGTTGAGGCTTCATATTCACACAGGATATTGTTGTCTTGATTTTTATTGTTTGAAATCTGATGTTAAAATCTAACTCCAAATTTAATTTAAATTGCATTGCTTTAATAAGTAGTTAGCACAGTTCATGTCAAGAATTTAACTTAAAATTTGATTTCTGTGTATTTAGTCAATTTAGTCCCAGTCTATTGGTGATAATAGAAACATCTAGTTAACACGATTTTTTTCAAAAACATAATTTATTTCTTAAATAGATTGACTGAGCCATTGAGAATTTATTTCTTAAATAGATTGACTGAGCCATTGAGAATTTATTTTTTAAATAGATTGACTTAAACATTAAGTACCTACATGCTTGTCTCCCTTATGAAATTCTCAACCTTTTTGGGTCAATCATTTACAAATATTTTTTAAGTCTTTGCCCTTCTGTGGTATCAATTCTGGCGCCATCTTAACAACTGTAATTTTAACATTTATTTTTTCATATTATGTAAAGATGCTTAACTTGTCAATTTCTATTTAGATATATAAAAGCATATGAGGCTTAGTTTCTTTGACTACTGGTTTTAAAAAAAATTATTCACATTTGAAATTTTCTTTTTATTTAAAAAATATAAAAACAACTGAAATCAATTAAGTTCTTAGACAGACTTTACTTCAATAAGACTTGATAAACAACATGTTAATTACTTCAATAATACTTTATAAACAACATGTTAATTACTTCAATAAGACTTTATAAACAACATGTTAATTACTTCAATAAGACTTTTTAAACAACATGTTAATTACTTCAATAATACTAATACTTTATAGACAACATGTTAATTACTTCAATAAGACTTTATAGTTTATAAACAACATGTTAATTACTTCAATAAGACTTTATAGTTTATAAACAACATGTTAATTACTTGAATGAGACTTTATTCAGGGAGTAATCAGAAATTCTCCACTTATCTCGTCAGTCTGTGAAGTTTTGGGTAGGATACTTAATGTTATTTATTTTACTCTTTTGCCAAAATTATATTTAAAACTAACACTCTACTTTATGTATGCACCTAAAAAATATTTATTGTATTTAATCATGTGAATTACTCTTGCTTCAAAATTTCTCATGGCAAATCTTAGCATAATTCATGATTTAGTTGTGCCAACGAGCAAAAGTACATGACCAAGGCAACTATTTGCTAAATGAACACTGACAGTGGTAATAATAATAGATTTTAACTTTAAATCATTATTTTCTCAATGTTTCTTGTGATAACCTTGATGACATTCTTGATCCTGTGCCTTGTTCAGAGATGACATTATTATTTGAATTCATTTTCTTATTATATAAACTCTGTGTGGCTTATGTGGCCAGCTTATCAAAGCATGTCTTAACATTTGGTGAATCATCCTTATATTCTGTGGACAGCTGTCTTGTTGACAAGTTCAGTTTATCAAAGCATGTCTTAACATTTGGTCAATCATCCTTATATTCTGTGGACAGCTGTCTTGTTGACAAGTTCAGTTTATCAAAGCATGTCTTAACATTTGGTCAATGTTCTGTGGACAGCTGTCTTGTTGACAAGTTCAGTTTATCAAGCATGTCTTAACATTTGGTGAATCATCCTTATATTATGTGGACAGCTGTCTTGTTGACAAGTTCAGTTGACATTTTAGGGAATTCTTTAGGATCCTTGCGTTGTAGAGCTAATCGTTGTAGTATTCAAGGTACATTGATCCTTAATTGACTTTGTACCAAAACAAATCAATATACCTGAACACTGAAACAAATTCATCAAATGTGTACTTCTCAAATGTTCCCAAAAATATTGGTGACTAAACTGAATGAATAGCAAAAGTATTGGTGACTAAACTGAATGAATAGCAAAAGTATTGGTGACTAAACTGAATGAAGAATGAATAGCAAAAGTATTGGTGACTAAACTGAATGAATAGCAAAAGTATTGGTGACTAAACTGAATGAATAGCAAAAGTAACTAGTTCTGAAATAAACAGATTTATTTTGTTGTCAACTTACACTCTTTTAATTTCAAATTCAATTGTAATTACAATTATTATATTAATATTTAATATGAAAAATTAATTTACTTTGTATAACTGATATCTCAACTACTTTACTGATATATAATTTCCCCCATACCTTTCATTAGTGTTAAGTCGTTAATTCAAGGCCAAGCCTGGCTCAGCATTCTCATTTTTTAAATATTTTAATTTTGTTTACCACCTTCCTGGTTCCCATTTACAGGTATGACAACTCCATGGATCTTGAATTACTTACCTTTGATACTGACCTCCCCTTATTGGTCATTCAGACATAGAGGTGAGCCAAAGCCAACTTCCCCTAATTGTGAGGCCCCCTATCCCCAGCATCTGGCACCGGTTAAATGGATTAGTGGAGAATGAGAGTCCAGAGAAAGTAGGTCAATGAGAGTCCAGAGAAAGTAGGTCAATGAGAGTCCAGAGAAAGTGGGTCAATGAGAGTCCAGATAAAGTAGGTCAATGAGAGTCCAGAGAAAGTAGGTCAATGAGAGTCCAGATAAAGTAGGTCAATGAGAGTCCAGAGAAAGTAGGTCAATGAGAGTCCAGAGAAAGTAGGTCAATGAGAGTCCAGAGAAAGAAGGTCAACATCTCAGCTGGTGTGACAGGATTTATAGGGACACTAAATGGGAAGTGAATCAACTCACTCAGTTGTAAGGCCATGATTGATTTGAATCAGTTATTCAAAGTGGTTATTGTGAGATGTTGAATCAGCAAAGATGGCCGGGTTGTTTTTTGTTTAGTGTGAATTAGGCTGCACTTTAATTTAAAATCTGCCTGGATATTTTAGATAGCAGTCACTACTTATAATTAATGCTTTCATTTTTTGTTTAAAACTGTTTTAAACAATAAACATTGTCCATCTCCTCTTAGACCTAAATAAACAATTAATTTAATGTCATTGCATTGTATGAGTATTATACTATTATTTAGTGAGCTTACTGGCAGTAAGGTATTTGGTTTCTAACATTAAGCTTGCCAAATATTCCCTGTAAAATTCATCTGTATTTATTTGCATAAATTGCCAAATTTAAGTATATTTTTGTTTTTTTTGTCATTGTAGTGTTGTCTCCTTCAAAATCACAATTTGTGCTCATTGATGTCACCTTTGTAACTTAATAATACTTTGGGGTAATTCTTTCAGCATTTCATATTTAATTCTATTGATATAATGGATTTGACCATTGTAACTTTGCTATTTCAATAAAGTTTTCATTTTGTTGTTGTTATTACAGACTCTTAGACAGAAGGCTGTGCCTTAAAACTTTGTCTGTCTATGAGCATCTGTCTGTACTAGTTTTACTCTCTTTCTTTCTTTTTCCCCCCAAAACTGTAAATTAGATAAAGTTTCATTCAAAACTTGAGAGCTGACAGATTCTGTCTTGCTAACTCTAGTCAGCTTTATGATCCTAAATATTGATGTATATTAATTTAAAATTAATTATTTGAAATTTGATTTATTATTAATATCATTATACATTTACAAATTTTACCATAACTTTCAGAATAAATTTTAAGCAGAAACTTACTTTTCTAGTGCAATATTAATGTTTCAGTGGCGGATTAAAGGGGTAGCTGATTGTGC
Organism: Radix auricularia; assembly: GCA_002072015.1. Classification (NCBI taxonomy): domain Eukaryota; kingdom Metazoa; phylum Mollusca; class Gastropoda; family Lymnaeidae; genus Radix; species Radix auricularia. The sequence continues at coordinate 51,971 of MUZC01000900.1, forward strand.
AAAGACCAGGGGCCCCCAATGATTTAAGGGCCCCAAACTTATGTTGTATTATAAGGTGGCTGGAATGGGGTTCCAGGTGGAATTGCAGTCAGGGGCCCCGTGCAATCTTAATCCGCCTCTGTATTGTTTGACCACACGGGTGTATTTATTTATAGTAATTATATTTAGAAATTTTAATGAACTATTAAACGGAGGATCTCACAAATAATTCTTAGAATTATTTTAGACTAAGGCCAGATATTTTAGACTAAGGCCAGCCAGATATTTTAGACTAAGGCCAGATATTTTAGACTAAGGTCAGATATTTTAGACTAAGGCCAGATATTTTAGACTAAGGCCAGATATTTTAGACTAAGGCCAGCCAGATATTTTAGACTAAGGCCAGCCAGATATTTTAGACTAAGGCCAGCCAGATATTTTAGACTCAGGCCAGATATTTTAGACTAAGGCCAGATATTTGTTGTACTCTAGGTAATGAGTAGACAAGATTAAATGTGATAAAGATCAAGGTTTATTTCATTTCAAATTGAAATATCAGACATTTTTTTACCCCCTTAGATCTTAGGTTGTGAAGCTCACTAATTTTATTGGCACATATTTTATCAAATACATAAGTATAAGATATTTCTAACATTGTTGCGGTACTTAAAATCTAACTTTGAATCTCTACAGAAGAATAAATAAATAAGGGCAAATAATGCTTGGCATGTTCAATCAATGAAACCGATAATACAATTATAAGTTTGACCTAATGTTTTCAAAATGTCATTTGTAAGCTTGTCAGACTTAAACAAAAATTCTATTAATTAATAAAATGAAAATAGACTTTTGTTAAAAATTTGATGGCATAAATAAATTTTAAAAACTTTTTTTCATGATTTCATGATCACAGTAAATGAAATAGCACATTTTTAAAATTAGTTTTTTTATCATGTTGTGCTCATACAAAGGTTTGGAGAATTACTGGCTGTTAAAAAATATTTATAATATATAAAAATTAAGGTCAAGTCCAATGGATCAACATTTTTTGGTTATCTAAATATTGTCAATAAACAACCAGGTTTCGAATACTAATACTTAAGGTCTGTTTACTGCTTATTTTCAGCTATTAACCTAAAAAAAATACTTTTTTAATGTATAGATTAAATCATTAACTTTGTGGGGGCTAGAGACAATAAGTGTTTATTTTTCATTATGTAATTTAATACTTTTTTCTTATTGACACAAATGATTTTTTTTTTTTTTTTTAGTATCACAAAGTCATTTTTATTTATTTATTTGTTCTTAACCATTGCTATTTGTACATACAAAACTTAATGATCATTTGTTTTAATTGATTATCTACATAGATTAATTAAACATTGGAGTGTGAGCTTTTTCTTCTGAGATTGATTTTTAAAAAATCAATGTGTGTTTGATTGATAAAGAATTTTTTTACTTTGATTGTGCCTATTTTTACCCTTTGTGCAATCCTTCAATTGAATTGATTAAAAAAAAACTGTTTATTGCTAGATTTGATTAAAAAAATTCAATGAACCCATTATGAAATTTTATTTTGTTAAGGTAACTATAGAAGCTGCATCCTTGCAAAGATAAAGATATCTGGGATGTTAAGTTAAGCACAAGTAATCTATTTTTGGAATTGACCTCTTTTCATCTATAAAATATCAGACCTCTTTTTTTTACAACACTCGTCTGACTATAAATAAAACTAACAGAGTAACATGCCCTTTTAACTGCAAAAAGATTTTTTTCTTTGCACAAAATCATTTAGTTCAAGTTATCCTTAGCACTGTATTAAATTGTTGTTTATAATCTGAAACAAAAAAAAAGGACCCCAACGTCTTAAAATGTATATTTATGACATATATAGTAGGTATACAAAGACAGGCAGGAGTTTAAAATGATGCTGTGGTACAGGCAGGATTGATCATCTCAGTTGAAGGTTCATCTTCATTTGAACTATTTACCAATTTAAAGCAAGTCTTGACTTATGTGTAGAAGAATGAAAAGAGGTTCACTTAATTTGAGCAGCATTTAGTGAACATACATTAATATATATAACAAATGATTGTGTATGAAAATATGGCTACAATTTTCTGTTACTGTGACAAGTTAAATAGCTGGAAAACCATTGGTAATTAAACTGGTTAATTTTCCTTGGAATGTTTCATGGAAGTAATTGGCTTTGAATTCCTCATTTTAAAAAAATATTAATTTATTATTATTTATTTAAATATTGTTATCAAAATGCTTTCATGGCTAATCATATTACCTGTAGTAACACATTTCATATAAAGGATGTAGTTGTACCAATGAGGTATAGACCAGCGGTTCTCCTTGTTTGCATAACTTCCAGAGATCGCTGGACTTTTACTTTAATAGGGGAGGCAATCAGGAGAAGTTAGTCTCTTAAATTTTAATACATTTCTTTTAACATCTAAAAACCTATCTATTTTGAGAACCACTGGTTTATATTCTGACATTTCCCCTTGTAGCCCTTACTTACATGTAAATATTGTATAGGAACACCTGGCATTTGGCCCGGCTGTGTGTCGGCTGTCTAAATGGACAGCTATGCAGCTTACTGCCAGCATTTCAAATCTTGTCAAGTGAGAAACATGTCAATCCGAATTTTTCAACATTTTTTTTTTTTAATTAATTTTTTTTTAAAAATCTTTCTCTCCTCACGAACTGACATGACTTCTCTTTCCTTGTCTCTCCTCCTAGACATATCTCCCCTGACCCGTGTTCTCAACAGTTCTTTTTCAGAGTCCAACAATGACTTTGGATTTGTTGACGTGCAATAAATGTTTGAATAATATTATGCCCTCAAAATAAATATGAAAAAAAAGTCTGGAGTTTGATTTGATTTATTTTTGTGTTGGTGGCAATGTTTTTAAGTCCTTGTAAATCAAAGAGTAAAATATTAATTTCTTTAAGTCCTTGTAAATAAAAGAGTAAAATATTAATCCTTCATTGAATATTAGTGTCTGCTAATACATATGTACAAAATTTATCGTTAGCCATAAACCTCTTTCTTATAATATTTTAATTCGATTTTTTAATATTCATTTATAAGAGATCAAAGAGATACAACATAAATTAATTTACCAGCTCAATGAGGTATTTAAATTACAATCAAGTAGTTCCCACACTCTATCACATGTAGTAATGGCACCAAATGTTCCCTTTAAGCTGTGCGGCCATGCAGAAGTTTAGAATTAGTGTGCACCCAATTTTGTAAAACATTGCACAAAAAATGGTTCCTGTGCAACTTTGCACAAAAAATGGTTCCTGTGCAACTTTTTTTTTACTTTGCACATGGACAACGAACATTAGAGGGAACATTAGCTGGCACCCCATGACATGTGACACCCCATGACATGTAGCAGTGACACCCCAAGGACTTTTAGTACTGACACCCCATGACTTTTAGTACTGACATCCCAAGGACTTTTAGTACTGACACCCCATGACATTAAGTAGTGACACCCCATGACATGTAGTAGTGACACCCCATGACATGTAGTAGTGACACCCAATACCTTAAGTAGTGGTACCCACAGACATGTAGTATTTAGAACTCCATGACTTTGCGTGCTGGTGCCATGTGATGTGAAGATGACTGAAGGAAATTTGTGTTTATCAGCTGGACTCTGGGCCAAAATTTTTCTGTTTGACAATTTCCTATTCAACTTTTATTAAGACGCCTCTATCCAAAATTAACTGATAAAAATAGATTAATAAGATTTTAGAAATTTTTTTCTTTTAAAAACTTGGTAAAAGGCAAAAATGTTTAAAGTCATATACAATATTCTAAAATAATCATCAGGCTTGGATGTTGTTCAGCACAAAGGATATCCACATCCACTTTTTATCCACAATAATGGGCTGTATGGATGGCATCGACACAAAACAAAAACCTAAATCAATTACTTTTTTTAAAAACACAAAATGAAGCATCTAAAATAAAATTTCTCGGCATGACCATTGGCTATTTGTTTACTGATGGGACAATGTTTTAATCGATATGCTATAAAATGATGATTTACAAAACCCATACACATAAAGTATAAAGTTAATTGAACTATTGAATTTTTCCACCCATTTAAAATTGATTCTCTAAATCAGCGTTTGTCAACAGCTGTTCCGCGGCACACTAGTGTGCCGCGACATGTTTCCTGGTGTGCTGCGGGATACTCTCGTAAATTAGCGGCTATATAGTCAATATAGGCAGTAGGCAGAGAGGTAAATTTTTTGAACATTCTCTAATGGTGGTGTGCCTTGGGATTTTTTTTCATGAAAAAAGTGTGCCACGGCACAAAAAAGATTGAAAAACACTGCTCTAAATGACATTGGCTTCATTATTTATTAAGGGCTATCCATAAATGACATCACGTGCCAAGAGGGGGGGAGGGGCATCAAACATTTGTGACAATTTGTGACGATGGGGAGGGGGGTTAAAAAATGGGACGTCACATAAAAAAACCGCGCAACATTAATAAAATTTCCACTTAACTAATTCACTGCTTATTTAATGACGTTTTAAATATCTTCACGTGTTTTACGATATGTGTACGGTTTGCAAAAGTTTATAAAATAAAAACAAAATTTTGTTTGAAATATTCCCTGTGAAATCCTTTTAACATGAAAATGCTTGAGAAGTATCTGTCAAAGGGGAATAAAGTTCTGACAAACTATACAATGTATTTTCATACAACTTTTTCCTCTGAACATGAAAAAAAAAATCATAAAACACACACAAAAAATTAAAGTTCTTTGAATGAGTCAATGACAACAAGTTAATGAGTCATTGAAATACGCCATCATTATTTAGTTACTATTACTAGTTGAGACAGGCCAATTTTAAAAATTATTATTATTTTTGTTGTTTTACAATCTTCCCCCTCCCCGCTTCTCATTCCTCCCTCCACTCCAATCATGACCATCTTAAAAAAGTGCCTAGTCTAAAGAAAATTTAAATATATATTTTAGTTGTTCAAAGGTTTTTAATGTAATTGTAATAGCAAAATTTAATTAAAGTTTTTTTTTCTTCTTAATCTATTTTGTTGTTGTTGTTTTTTTTTTAAATCTGTACAAAACAAAGGGTTGAAAATAACTTGGTCTTGATGTAAGTAACTATTACCAGCCTTGCAGAACAAATTTAACAAACTTGCGCCTTTTCTTGTGTAGGCCTAGCAGAAAAAACTTATTTTAATAAGACGTATAAAGTTGTCAGTATTTAAAGTTTATCAATTAAAAAGTTACTGCTGTCACCAATGTTCCCTTTAAGCTGCGTGGTAGCGCGGCCACGCAGTTCTCTGGCAGACTCTGTGCAGTGGTTTAGAATAACCGCGCAGCAAATTGTATAAGATTGCACAAAAAATGGATGCTTTGCCTTGCAACTTTGCTCACAACTTTATTTTTTACTTTGCACAGGAACCAACAAAACTTTTAGGTGGTAAAAAATATGCCAAAATGGACGGCCCCTTACCAACTCGGATTGGATTTTATTTATGTTTAAATTTTTTTTTTGTTTTTTTTTTTTTGTTGTGATTGAGAATTTAAAAAATCTAAATTGACTAAATAATTAAACAATGATTACAATGAACTTGACCTTGAAGAAATGAAGTTTATTTTATTAACTGAAAACTGGAGAAAATGAAACATTTTCTTCTTACTAGCTCAGTGTTTTTCTCCGGATCCTTATCATTAAACGGCAGTAGAAACTCACTTTTCAAATTCAAAGTCTAGTATTGTTTAGATTAGACGCGGCCTTGGCTCAAACTATAGCAGCCTGCCAGGGGCGTAGCGAAACCCGACGGCAATATCCACGCTACGCCGCTGCATACCACATTGATTTTTGTTCAGTGGTCCCTTCACCTCCTAAGCCTCCTACTGTTTATTATTGAGAAACTTGAACAAGCGATAAACTATTTTTTGTAATTGAATTGTCAAAACATTCAGACAATGTGAATTGGATTTCCGGTTCCTTTTATTTGTCACACACCACAATCGCACAATTTTAACCGCTTTGTTCTGATACCGGGGGGCGACACATCCCTGGTCGTTAATTAGCTTCTAAGAAAAAATATATATAAGAAAGTCGAGATTTTTATCGGAATAAAAGAAAACCAAATAAGATATTAATTACAGAAATTAAGGAGCTATCTTAAAGTATGTGAACGTTTTACCCGTCAAAACTTCAAAATCCTAATTGGATTTAAATTATTCTGAAACTAATGTTACTGTACGGGGCCGTCCATAAAGTACGTCACGCAATTTTTGTCAATTTTTAACCCCCCCCCC
>MUZC01000900.1:65761-80487 GCA_002072015.1 Radix auricularia
CCCAACGCCGTCGACTTAACACACACACACATACATAAATGTCTCTTTTCTCTCTCTCTCTCTCTCTCTCTCTCTCTCTTTTCCTCTGTGTTGTTTTTTCCCTTTCTTTTGTTACTTTTAATAATACTTTTTTTTTATTCTTCTTTTGTAGAAGAAGAAGTTCTTTTAAGTACCATGTTTAAGAATGAAGTTTCTTTAATGAAGATTTTCTTGGCACTCGCAGTTCTCTATATTTAGTCTGTCAAGTGTTAACTCTTTATTTACATTCTCGTCTGAAGTTCCGTTCAGTTATTCCGCGCGCTGTGTTCAAACCAATGAGATTGACGGCGTAAACTGAAAGGGTAAGTAGCTTTTAGTTCCATTCTAGTTAGTTGCCGTAACAGTAACAAGCATTTCATTTCTATCATGAAGGGTACATAATTTTATTTTTACTTTTGATTGAAACTATATATCTACAGACTTTTTATTTAGTGTATGCCTAAGAAAAATTAATTATTTACTCTAAGAAATTGTATGTGCTCATTTACAATATTAAATAAAAATTCTTACCTAAATTACTGCATAGACAGCGTGTCAGTGTGATGCATATTAAGAAAAAATACTTTACAATAGTCTCTGATTGTGGATCGTTTAAACTTATTTTTGGCAGATGTTATGTAATTACATTAAACCGCTTAACCCAATAAGATAGTTGCCCGTTCCCTTGCTTATTTCTAACTTGAAGGGTGTACTGAGTGTGTTGGATTTCGGCTCCTGAAAATGCGGATATTTTTATAATTTGATTCCGGCAGGATTTCGTTTCATAAGTCCTACAAAATCCGGCTAGAGCCAGATTTTTAAAAATTGAATCCGGTACACCCCTATTTATTTCACGCCTTTTCTCAACTTGGCACTCTACTTTGAGAACCTCTGTCCTAACGAACTAAATACTACCAGCACAGCAATGACAGCCCGTTTATTATTGTTTTGTTTGTCTTCATTAAAATCGTGCAAAGCTGTGAAAACATCAACATTCTAATTTGGTTAGGTAAATAATCAACAGGGTGATAGGCGAGAGGGGGGGGGGGCTTTGGGCACTTTTAAGGGAGTTAGGAAGGGACTGGTGGGGAGTAATTTTCTTTTAGTAGGAAGAGAGGGGGCACTAAGCCAGTGATGGGTAGTCAGTGATGGGTAGTTAGTGATGGATAGTTAGTGATGGGTAGTCAGTGATGGGTAGTCAGTGATGGGTAGTTAGTGATGGGTAGTCAGTGATGGGTAGTCAGTATTGGGTAGTTAGTGATGGGTAGTCAGTGATGGGTAGTTAGTGATGGGTGGTTAGTGATGGGTAGTTAGTGATGGGTAGTCAGTGATGGGTAGTTAGTGATGGGTAGTTAGTGATGGGTAGTCAGTGATGGGTAGTTAGTGATGGGTAGTTAGTGATGGGTAGTTAGTGATGGGTTATTAGTGATGGGTAGTTAGTGATGGGTAGTTAGTGATGGGTTATTAGTGATGGGTAGTTAGTGATGGGTAGTTAGTGATTGGTAGTTAGTTAGATTTGCCGTTCATATTTTCATGACAATGTAATGGTTATAGCAAACCCCTCTTTTTCTCCCCCTCTCTTTCTGCCCCTCTATTTCTCCTTTTCTCTCACTCTAAGTTCTTCTCTCTCATTCTCACACTTACTCTTTTTCTCACTGTCCCTAACTCTCTTTTCTCCTTATGTCATCTCTCGCTCTTTCTCTCTCTCCTTCTGTCTCTGTCTCTCTCTCTCTCTCTCTCTGTCTGTCTCTTTCTCTATCTTTATATATATATATGAGACAGAGAACGAGACATATATATATATATATATATATATATGTCTCTTTCTCTGTCTCTTTCTCTCTCTCTCTTTCTCTCTCTTTACATGTCTCTCTCTCTCTCTTTTTCTCTGTCTCTACCTCTCTCACTCATTCTCTCTGCCGACGTCTCGCACTGTCTCAAACTACTGATCGCCTGTATTTTGTGTGAAGGACACCATACCGTTGTTTTCCATCTGTGACTCATTGTGACTAATTTTGTGAGTCGACTGTCAGAGAAGGGCCAAAAGTATAAAGGTAAGTGAAAAGGTTTAACACGTACCAATTGTGATGTTTCGGCCGACCAATTTATGGTCAAATATTTCATTGGTTCATGTCTAAGGTCAAATTGGTATCTCTTACTTTAGTTCGTAAAATGTTTGTTTTTTTTTTTCCCCTTCTAAATATGTATTTATACTATTTGAATTATTTTTCATTTAGAGGGGGTCCAAATTAAAAAGTCCCCCGGCCCCCACTTGGGGGGGGGGGGAGGGGCAAAATAGTGTCCAAAATATTTTTACATTAAATATTACGCCACCACCATGTATGTGGGGCCAAAGAGGTTAAGCCCCCCCCCGGGCCCCCAAACCCCAGCAAATTCCTAGCTACGCCACTGCATTTCCAATAGTGAATTTCTTTGGGTCTTTAAAAACTATTTCTTTTATTATGTCGAGTGAATAGAAAGGTATAAATAATATTATGAAATTAATAAGGTTTAAAAATATATTCAAAAAAGAAGAAGAAACGGGGTGGGGGTGGATAAAGAATGAAAAACTTACCAAGCCTAAATAATCAACACTGCAAAAAATTTTGACAGTACATTATTTTCTTTTGTATTTTGTCTATTAAAGACACTTTGTCTATACTACAATACATAGGGTCTATACTACAATACATAGGGTCTATACAATAACACATAGGGTCTATACTACAATACATAGGGTTTATACTACAATACATAGGGTCCATACTATAATACATAGGGTCTATACTACAATACATAGGGTCTATACTACAATACATATGGCCTATACTACAATACATAGGGTCTATACAATAATACATAGGGTCTATACTACAATACATAGGGTCTATACTACAATACATAGGGTCCATACTATAATACATAGGGTCTATACTACAATAAATATGGTCTATACTACAATACATAGGGTCTATACAATAATACATAGGGTCTATACTACAATACATAGGGTCTATACTACAATACATAGGGTCCATACTATAATACATAGGGTCTATACTACAATACATAGGGTCTATACTGCAATACAAAGGGTCTATACTACAATACATAGGATCTATACTATAATACATAAGGTCTATACTATAATACATAGGGTCTATACTAAAATAAATATGGTCTTTTCTACAATACATAGGGTCTACACTATAATACACAGGGTCTATACTACAATAAATAGGGTCTATACACTCCCCGATAACACAAAACCTTGCTCCCTGTTAAAACAAAACCTTGCTCCCTGTTAAAACTAAGCCTAGCTCCCTGTTAAAACTAAACCTAGCTTCCTGTTAAAACTAAACCTAGCTTCCTGTTAAAACTAAACCTAGGTCCCTGTTAAAATTAAACCTAGCTCCCTGTTAGAACTAAACCTAGCTCCCTGTTAAAACTATACCTAGCTCCTTGATAAAACTAAACCTAGCCCCCCCGATAAAACTAAACCTAGCTCCGCGATAAAACTAAACCTAGCTCCCTTTGAGAGCTAAACCTAGCTCCCTGTTAGAACTAAACCTAGCTCCCCGATAAAACTAAACCTAGCTCCCTTTGAGAGCTAAACCTAGCTCCCTCTTAGAACTAAACCTAGCTCCCCGATAAAACTAAACCTAGCTCCCTTTGAGAGCTAAATCTAGCTCCCTCTTAGAACTAAACCTAGCTCCCTGTGAGAGCCTTGTAATGTAGAGTTAATTTCTCATTGTAATCTTTCAGTCACCGTGCAGCGGACAACGAACTATGACGTCACTTTCGATTTCACTGTTGTTCGTTTGGCAGTTGTCCATCGGTCACTGTGACCTGTCAATCATGGACATGACCCACCCGTTGTCCAGTGCCACCGTCTACTGGCCAGGACAGCCCGGCTACAACAGGACGTTAGTGGCAAGGGTGGCAATTGGCGATGATGTTTGGTAATATTTCGTTTATTTCTTGTTACTCCCCTTGAAACGTTTGCTCGTTGGCTCTCTATGCAGCTTTGGTTTTTACCAACTTTGACCTTATCCTAACAAAACGTTTTAACATAAACTCCAGTAGTTATATCAAAGGACAGTGGTAAATTGAAGTAGTTGTGCAATGACTATGTCAACTATTATATTCCTAATTCTTTTGCCCGCCTGTTTTTATTTAAGCCAAGAGAAAGGTTTAATTATTTTTAAAAATTAATTAATCGCTAACTATTGTACTTGTGTGAAAAAAGGAAGAGATTTTTATTTTTTTAGGATTTCAGCTTAGATGAAAAAACATTAAGAATAATGGCATAAATATTTATAAATCATTTTTGCTCAGTTCAATATGTGTATGTTTACTTCATGCAGCGACCGTGCAAGATCGACTGATGATTATAAATAAGTGCATTACAATTAAATATTGCCTGTTAACTTTAAAGCTATTTTTTCTCCACAAACATTTAACAAGTTTAACCATTTTTAATCCCCTACTTATAACAGGTTTAACATTATATGGTCCCCTACTTATAACAGGTTTAACATTATATGGCCCCCTACTTATAACAGGTTTAACATTATATGGTCCCCTACTTATAACAGGTTTAACATTATATTGTCCCCTACTTATAACAGGTTTAACATTATATAGTCCCCTACTTATAACAAATTAAATGCCATTATGTCCCAAAGTGTTGAACTTTTAAAACAATTAAGTCTAAAACTGTAAACATTTTCTGAGCCATTAAAGCCCATATGTTAACAAATAAAGTTATTTACACCCTATATGTTAACAAATAAAGTTATTTACACCCTATATGTTAACAAATAAAAAGTCATTAACACCCCATATGTTAACAAATAAAGCAATTTACGCCCCATATGTTAACAAATAAATCAATTTACGCCCCATATGTTAACAAATAAAGCAATTTACGCCCCATGTGTTTAAGGATTGAAGTCGGTGCTTATTCCTCTGGGGAACATGGCGGCACTCACATAGACGCACCACGTCACTTTTTCCCCCAAGGCCTCGATCTGAACAATCTGCCCCTGGATAGAACTGTAGCAGACGGCGTTGTCATAGACGTGAAGGCAGAGGCGGCACAGAACAGTGACTATGCCCTGACAGTCGAGAAAGTGAGTGACATGGGTCCAAGAGCAGATTACCAGACTGTAATATTTTGTCTGTCTAATAGTAAACTGTTGAGGACTCGCATCTCAGATTACACATCGGGTGAGTCAGGTGTTTCTTCTGTCCCCGGCTTAGATACAAATGCGTTGTATGACATCATCGCATGAGTCAGGTGTTGATCCTGGCTAGACCTACAGGTGCAAGTGACTCAGAGTCTGTGATACTGACCTGTGATACTAACCTGCGATACTGACCTGTGGTACTGACCTGTAATACTGACCAGTGATACTGACCAGTGATACTGACCTGCGATACTGACCTGTGATACTGACCTGCGATACTGACCTGTGCTAATGACCTGTGATACTGACCTGCGATACTGACCTGTGATAATGACCTGTGATACTGACATGTGATACTGACCTGCGATACTGACCTGCGATACTGACCTGTGATACTGACAAGTGATCTGACCTTTGATACTGACCTGTGATACTGACCTGTGATACTGACCTGTTATACTGACCTGTGATACTGACCTGTGATACTGACCTGTTATACTGACCTGTTATACTGACAAGTGATACTGACCCGTGATACTGACCTGTTATACTGACCTGTGATACTGACCTGTGATACTGACCTGTTATACTGACCCGTGATACTGACCTGTTATACTGACATGTTATATTGATCAGTGATACTGACCAGTGATACTGACCTGTGATACTGACCTGTTATACTGACCTGTTATACTGACAAGTGATACTGACCTGTGTGACTGACCTGTGATACTGACCTTTGACACTGTCTTGGTGATGTCATAAATACTGTAATATGTCAGGTGTCTCTGTTGTCATAACCACTGTCAGGTGTCTCTGTTGTCATAACCACTGTCAGGTGTCAGTGAAGCACAGCTTAATGACATTGGATGCATCTCTTTAGACGCGACTTATAATGTAGAGAGTTTATCAATCAGTTCACTTCTCTGTTGACGTCACTTAACCATTCACAGCTTCAAGAATGGGAGGCCGAGCATGGCCGCATACCCCCCAAGGCCGCGGTTGTGGTCAATAATGGATGGACAGCTCGCTGGCCGGACCCCTCGGCTTTCTTAGGGTCTAACAACCTCAGTGACCACACGTAGGTTCATTGTTTTTTTAATTTTTTTTTATATATTAGCAACCACTCGTAGGTATAGTGTTGTCGATAATATTAAAACTGTATACAACCACACGTCAGTATATTCTTGTCGATAATAGAAACTACATGTCAGTACAGTCTTGTCGATAACATTAAAACGATATACAGTTAACAGTAATTCACTTGTGGTCATGGCATTAACATTGAATATTCACTAAATTAGTAGTCTAGCAATTACTATTTACGCAATGCTCGGATATTAGTAAAACTTTGCGGCGTCCCCTGAAATTCTCTTGCCCCCTCACACGCAAAACTAAATCCGCCTCTGACTATTACCATTCACTATAATAGCAAGACTTTACAGTATACAGTTGGATAAAATGGTGTCATGTTTATATTAGTATACAGTTTAGTGAATCTAGTTTAGTGAATCTAGTTTGTATTTCCAGTTTAGTGAATCTAGTTTAGTGAATCAGGTTTAGTGAATCTAGTTTAGTGAATCTAGTTTGTGTTGCTAGTTTAGTGAATCTAGTTTAGTGAAACTAGTTTAGTGAATCTAGTTTAGTGAATCTAGTTTTGTGAATCTAGTTTGTGAATCTAGTTTAGTGAATCTAGTTAGTGAATCTAGTTTAGTGAATCTAGTTTAGTGAATCTAGTTTAGTGAATGTAGTTTTCGAATCTTGTTTTGTGAATCTAGTTTGTAAATGTAGTTTAGTGAATCTAGTTTGTGTTGCTAGTTTAGTGTATCTAGTTTAGTGAATCAGGTTCAGTGAATCTAGTTTAGTGAATCTAGTTTGTGTTGCTAGTTTAGTGTATCTAGTTTAGTGAAACTAGTTTAGTAAATCTAGTTTAGTGGATCTAGTTTGTGAATCTAATTTGTGAATCTAGTTTGTGAATCTAGTTTAGTAAATCTAGTTTAATGAATCTAGTTAGTTAATCTAGTTTAGTGAATCTAGTTTAGTGAATCTAGTTTTAGAATCTTGTTTGTGAATCTAGTTTGTAAATGTAGTTTAGTGAATCTAGTTTAGTGAATTTAGTTTAGTAAATCTAGTTTAGGGAATCTAGTTTAGTGAATCTAGTTTAGTGAATTTAGTTTAGTAAATCTAGTTTAGGGAATCTAGTTTAGTGAATCTAGTCTAATGAATCTAGTTTCGTGAATCTAGTTTAGTGAATCTAGTCTAGTGAATCTAGTTTAGTGAATCTAGTTTAGTGAATCTAGTTTTAGTGAATCTAGTTTAGGGAATCTAGTTTAGTGAATCTAGTCTAGTGAATCTAGTTAGTTAATTTAGTTTAGTGAATTTAGTTTAGTGAATCTAGTTTAGTGAATCTAGTCTAGTGAATCTAGTTTGTGAATATAGCTTAGTGAATCTAGTTTGTGAATCTAGTTTAGTGAATCTAGTTTAGTGAATCTAGTTAGTTAATCTAGTTTAGTGAATCTAGTTTAGTGAATCTAGTTTAGTGAATCTAGTTTAGTGAATCTAGTTAGTGAATCTAGTCTAGTGAATCTAGTTTGTTAATATAGCTTAGTGAATCTAGTTTGTGAATCTAGTTTAGTGAATCTAGTTTAGTGAATCTAGTTAGTTAATCTAGTTTAGTGAATCTAGTCTAGTGAATCTAGTCTAGTGAATCTAGTTTGTGAATATAGCTTAGTGAATCTAGTTTGTGAATCTAGTTTAGTGAATATAGTTTAGTGAATCTAGTTAGTTAATCTAGTTTAGTGAATCTAGTTTAGTGAATCTAGTTTAGTGAATCTAGTTTAGTGAATCTAGTTAGTGAATCTAGTTTAGTGAATCTAGTTTAGGGAATCTAGTTTAGTGAATCTAGTTTTCGAATATTGTTTGTGAATCTAGTTTGTAAATGTAGTTTAGTGAATCTAGTTTAGTGAATCTAGTCTAGTCAATCTAGTCTAGTGAATCTAGTTTGTGAATATAGCTTAGTGAATCTAGTTTAGTGAATCTAGTTTGTGTTGCTAGTTTAGTGAATCTAGTTTAGTGAATCAGGTACAGTGAATCTAGTTTAGTGGATCTAGTTTGTGTTGCTAGTTTAGTGAATCTAGTTTAAAGAAACTAGTTTAGTGAATCTAGTTTAGTGGATCTGGTTTGTGAATCTAATTTGTGAATCTGGTTTGTGAATCTAATTTAGTGAATCTAGTTTAGTGAATCTTGATTGTGAATCTAATTTGTGAATCTAGTTTTTGAATCTAGTTTAGTGAATCTAGTTTGTGAATCTAGTTTGTGAATCTAGTTTATTGAATCTAGTTTAGTGATTCTAGTTTAGTGAATCTAGTTTAGTGAATCTAGTTTAGTGAATCTAGTTTAGTGAATCTAATTTAGTGAATCTAGTTTGCGAATCTAGTTTATTTAAACTAGTTTAATGAATCTAGTTTATTGAATCTAGTTTCATGAATCTAGTTTCATGAATCTAGGTTATTGAATCTAGTATAGTGAATCTAGTTTTCACCAATATAAGATCATCATCAGCCCCGTGACCGTCGTGGGGGGGTGCATGGACACATCAACAGATCTCCACATTTTCGTTAACTTCATCATTGCAGCCATTGCCGACCAAGTTCTAGCTCGAATTTCTGCTTCCCATCTACCATCTCTAGATTTAATGGCTCCTAGATATTTAAAGTTATGTACCCCTGCAGCTTTTGATGGTTCATTACGATGTTGGCCATAGTGGCAGCTGAGGTATTAACATATATCTTTATTTTCTCTGATCTAATTTTCATCCCATATGCACCTGATCTGTCTGGAAGTTTTTCAGTGAGCTCCTGTTGTTCTATACTGCTCCCAGCCAAAAGATCTATGTCATCAGCCAATCTCAGGTTGCATAGAGGTCTTCCGCCTATAGAGATGTATATATGGCGGTCACTGAGAGTGTCTTGTATGATTTTTTCAAGGAAAATATTGAACAGGACAGGTGAGAGAATGCAGCCCTGGTGGACTCCGATCATCGTTTTGAAAAAGTCCCCAACGCAGCCTTTAAATACGACTGCACTGCTTGCCTGTTTGTAGAGTTCTTCGATCACCCTTACCAGCCCTTCTTCAATGTTGAAACTTCTTCTAATTTGCCATAGTCCATCGTGCCAAACTCAATCAAAGGCTTTCTTGAAGTCTATAAAGTTGTGATGGAGTTTACGTTTGTGCTGTAGATGTTTTTCAATGAGTAGGCGACAATTGAAGATCTGCTCGATTGTGCTTCTGCCTGGTCTAAAACCTGCGTGCTCTTCTGCCAGTAGATCCCCCGATATTGGCTTTAGCTGCTGAGAATAATTTTTTGCCTTACTTTGCTAGGGTGACTGATGAGGCTGATTGTTCTATAATGTTGGCAATGTTTCGTATTGCCTTTCTGAGGTAATGGTATGATTAGTGACTGCGTCCAATCTTTGGGCCATTTCTGATTGGTGAGATGTATTATATTATTTACCAAAAACCACTTACAGAAGAGAAGTGTTTTGTCTGTGTGTTTTTTAATGTTTCCACTGTTTATGGATTTAGTGTTTGTCTTATTTGCCGTTGTAATTGTGGCTATGTTGACTTGTGGGAACTTATGACAAATATTTCATGTATTTACTTTATGTTGGACAATGACGTCACGGCTGTTGATCTGACGTCACAATATCGACGTGTATAAAATCACACAGGAAGTGATTTCTTGAATTCTAGTGAGGCCGGAAGTAGTCACCAGAAACAAAAATTTACACAGCTAACCTGGGCATGGGCATTACGACGTCACAGTGGGACTGTGAGGGGTGACCATTCGTGGAGCAGCACGTTTCAGCCAGTGACATTTCTAAAGTTGTTGGCCATTATTGTATACGTCTGTTGTGTAGCATTGTCCACATTGTCTTCACTTGGCGTGCGACGGAGCCTAACCTAATGGGCCGTCTGCTACACCCATATCAAAACTCATATACATTGTCGCCCTTGAAACTGCTGTAGGTTGTTGACTTGTCTCCCTTTAATCCCTATCAACGACACTTGACTCCACAGCAAGCTCCTCCCCCTTCTATCCCTCTTCATCCAGCTATCTGTGTTCATTTTGTTATCTTGACAGCGATTGGTCCTCCTGAGTTTTGAATTACTCTCTAAACCGGAACTCTTGACCGTCGAGGCGCAGCCATTAAGAGTTTGACTTCCTTTGATTCTTGGTTTCGTCTAGGGTCGGAATTAAAAGAAAAAAGAACATAAAATTAACGCCAATCTCCAACATCCTCTAATCTTGTCAACGTTATTAGACTTAGGAAATGGAGACAATCAAATACACGTCTTTTGTGTGTGTTTGTGTGAGTGAGGGCAGTGAGGGGCAGTGAGGGGCAGTGAGGGGCTATCGACTCTTGAAAGAAAATATACCATTCTATGGTCCAACTATTCCATTATAAATGTATGTTTAATAAAGAAGTAGTACATTTAATTTTATTTATGTTAAAACATTTTTTTTAATAATTTTTTTTTTGGTGGAGGGGGGCTAAGGGCGATAATATAGGGCACGGCGTTTTGTTGACGCAAGGTGTGCCCTGATTTATTTTCTTTTGTAATCTTAAAATGATGTTGTACTATAAAATGTTAGGAGTACGGGTCACTCTGTAACCATCTCTTACCACGTGTAACAACGTCTAACCACGTGTAACAACGTCTAACCACGCGTAACCACGTGTAACCATGCATGCCGTAATGTCGTTTAATAATTACATCACGTCATCAAATTTTTCTATCGATGTTATTGCACAGAATTAGCAAAGAGTGCCCCTTGCGTAACATAACCCAAGTCTTACATAACATTTAATTGAATCACTAGCTAGTGACAGTTCCTCGGTCATTCTTGTGGTCACTATTCGCAGATGGGTAACAGCGACTTGGCATCGGGGCTGTTGCCAAGGGCTAATCCTTCAATGTATTCAAATTTAGTTATTTCCCTAACTTTTGGATTTTAAAATCCATTTGTCAAGGGTGCCAAAAATAAATTAGCCAAGTGCGCGGAAAACCCAGTTAGGCTTAAGGTTATTCGATAACTGATTGCTGCTTTTACGCATTAGGTCTTCATATAGCAATAAGTAATTCTTTATATCTACATTAGGTCTTAAACTAGCAATAAGTAATCATATAATCTTTCCATGAGGTTTTTAAATAACAATAAGTAATCATATAATCTTTCCATGAGGTCTTTAAATAACAATAAGTAATCATATAATCTTTCCATTAGGTCTTTAAATAACAATAATTTATCATATAATATTTCTATGAGGTCTTTAAATAACAAGATGTAATGATATAATCTTTCAATTAGGTCATCAAATAACAATAAGTAATCATATAATCTTTCCATTAGGTCATCAAATAACAATAAGTAATCATATAATCTTTCCATGAGGTCTTTAAATAACAATAAGTTATCATATAATCTTTCCATCAGGTCATCAAATAACAATAATCAATGCTATGATCTCTTTCTCAGCACATTTCACTTTCCCATCGTCTCCATTGAGGCAGCTCGATGGCTACTTGAGGAAAGAGACCTAAAGATTCTTGGCTCGGACGTCCCGGCCCCTGACGGTCCAAGGGACAACACGTTCCCTGTCCATCGTCTGCTCCTGGCCAAGAACATCATCATCTTGGAGAACGTCATGATACCTGACCAACTCCCCGCGCGCGGCTTCCGGTTGCACGCCGCCCCCATGAGAGTGGAAGGCGGCACGGGCGTGCAGACGAGGATCTACGCCATTTTGCATGACGTCATGAGCGGCGCCGAGGGGATAAGGGGTGTGTCTGTCGTCACGTGGTTGGTTCCCGCCGTGTTATCTCAATGGTGTCCTTTCATTCTTTACCAATAAATATTAACGTGACTTTCTGTACTAGTTATACATGTTTTCATTTCTATTGTCTTTTTTTAAATCGAGATTTCCGCATTACTATCATGAATAATAATACCGGAAGGACCGCTTCCCACCCAAAAGTACCACGCCCCTTCTATGTAGTTGCCAGTTCAAAGGTTAAGTAAGAGAAATCTAACACACCGCCTCCAGCTCTTGTGAAGACTTCCATAAATAAGATCATATTTCACGGTGGTCGGGTGGCAAGCGCGCTCGACTGGCGTACCGATGGTCACGAGTTCGAAGCTATGTTGGTCGCCTATGCCAATGTGTTTGAGGCATGAGTGCCGACTGATTATAATAGATGCAGCCACGACCAAGAGAACGATGAGTACAATTAATAACATTATGTACTACATTTTAACCTTTTAATTCTATTACACGATTTGATATTTTTTATAATAATCTGCTAAACGACTTCTGCTTGCTTTAAAATAATAAATAATACTACGACAAAAAACTCCATCCGACTGCCTACTTGCTCCTTATAACCGGGTCAAGTTTTCACACAGCGCTAACTTTAATGATGGTGATCATAAAACCTTGTTTTTTCACCTTCTACTTACTCGTCGTCTCATCTCGGATCAGCGCCCCCGCCCCAACCCCACGCCAAACCCCTACCTTCTTCTCCCTCAAGCCCCCCTCCCCGCCAGCTCCCTTCATCTCGTCCTGGCCACACCCGCCTCAAATCAAAACTGTTTGGAAACATGCCTGGAAAAATGTCTGCCGTTTTATGGGCACCAATTTTCTCTCTCCGCTTATTCTTAAAAACACATTTTCCGTTTTAATTATCCGAACTGGTAAACTCATATTTCGACTTTTCTCCCGCGGCCCACGCATGCGCAACTCCTCGCGTCTGCTGCCTTCGTCTGCTGGTTTTATCTTTATGACCCGATATCGGATCTGGAGATCCCTTGGGGCATGTTGGTCTACTTTCTCTTCTTTCTTCAAACTTTTAAGTTTCACAAAGTCCGGAGTTCGGTTAGTTTGAAATAGTTATAATAGTTATAATAGTTGTAATAGTTATAATAGTTGTAATAGTTGTAATAGTTGTAATAGTTATAATAGTTATAATAGTTGTAATAGTTGTAATAGTTGTAATAGTTAGAACTTGTTTTTAATATTGATTTATTGCGTCATGCGAATATCTCTAACTTTGTTTTTTGTTCCTCCGATAAATAAAACGGGTGTGGCAAATGGCAACGAAATATCAGAGTAAATAAATGATATATCTCAATAATTTGTTGCAATTTTCTCTTTGTTAAGGGCATCCTTTAGTTTGGGGGACAGGTCCTGTAATGTCACGGGCGCCGGTATTTGTTTACTTCATTTGATTATGCCCTTTCGGGTTATAAATTTCAATTTTTTAAATTGATCACAGCCCCGATGGACTGAAAGTTGACCAATGTCCTCAGCGGAACAGTCAGTGACAGTGTCAGTGACAGAGTCAGTGACAGTTTCAGTGACAGAGTCAGTGACAGATTCAGTGACCGTGTCAGTGACAGAGTCAGTGACAGTGAAATAGTCAGTAACATTTTCAGGACAGAGTCAGTGACAGTGAAAGAGTCATTGACAGTTTCAGTGACAGAGTCAGTGACAGTGTCAGTGACAGAGTCAGTGACAGAGTCGGTGACAGTGAAAGAGTCAGTGACAGTGAAAGAGTCAGTGACAGTTTCAGTGACAGAGTCAGTGACAGAGAAAGAGTCAGTGACAGTTTCAGTGACAGAGTCAGTGTCAGTGACAGAGTCAGTGAAAGAGTCAGTGACAGAGTCAGTGACAGAGTCAGTGAAAGCGTCAGTGACAGTGAAAGAGTCAGTGACTGTTTCAGTGACAGTGTCAGTGACAGAGTCAGTGAAAGAGTCAGTGACAGTGAAAGAGTCAGTGACAGTGAAAGAGTCAGTGAAAGAGTCAGCGAAAGAGTCAGTGACTGTGAAAGAGTCAGTAACAGTGTCTGAGTCAGTGAAAGAGTCAGTGAAAGAGTCAGTGACAGAGTCAGTGACAGAGTCAGTTCAATATGACGTAGCCGCGTGTTTGTTGGGTGGAAAAAAGAAAGGGGGGGAGGGGGGTTTTCTTATAAAAAAATGTTACGTTGGTAAACTAATGCACAAAGTGCTGAGGGTTCTTGTGCATTAAATTCTCCAACATATTATGATTGAATTAGAAGATTGTCTTCCAACATATTATGATTGAATTAGAAGATTGTCTTCCAACATATTATGATTCAACTTGAAGATTGTCCTCCGACAGCATATTCTTAAACAAGAAGATTGTTTACTTTGAAAATTGGTTGTCGTCTGTTTGTGTAGATTAAATCAATGTTAATTTGGTTCCAGTTTTTTTTTTTTTTTTTGAAAGATTAAAATGTTAGATCTTCACCATTTCAACACAATTTCCTTTGAAGTTCAACAACAAAAAATGGCTTACGTAATCCTAAGCTGCCAAACTTCGGTGGTCGGACACTTCGACCCCGGACGATTTGACGCCGGACGGTTCGACCCTGCCAGTTCGACGCCAGGACGTTTCGACGCCAGGTCGTTTCGACCCCGGTCGGTTCGACCCC
>MUZC01000900.1:123105-149336 GCA_002072015.1 Radix auricularia
TCACTATATTATACATGGAATGCTATAATCTGTCTTTACATTGTCTCACTGCTGTCTTTACATTGTCTCACTGCTGTCTTTACATTGTCTCACTGCTGTCTTTACATTGTCTCACTGCTGTCTTTACATTGTCTCACTGCTGTCTTTACATTGTCTCACTGCTGTCTTTACATTGTCTCACTGCTGTCTTTACATTGTCTCACTGCTGTCTTTACATTGTCTCACTGCTGTCTTAAGATTGTCTCACTGCTGTCTTTACATTGTCTTACTGCTGTCTTTACATTGTCTCACTGCTGTCTTTACATTGTCTCACTGCTGTCTTAAGATTGTCTCACTGCTGTCTTTACATTGTCTCACTGCTGTCTTAAGATTGTCTCACTGCTGTCTTTACATTGTCTCACTCTTGTCTTTATATTGTCTCACTGCTGTCTTTACATTGTCTCACTGCTGTCTTTACATTGTCTCACTGCTGCCTCATGAAGTACTATACATGGATTACTATAGAATACATGGAGTACTATAGTATACATGGAGTACTATAATATACATGGAGTACTATAATATACATGGAGTACTGTTATATACATGAAGCATTTTAATAAACATGTAGCACAATAATATACATGTAGTACTATAATATACATGGAATACTATAATATACATGGAATACTATAATATACATAAAGTACTATCATATAAATTTTAAATTATACATGAAGCACTATATTATACATGGAATACTATAATATACATGGAGTCCTATAATACACATGAAGCACTATAATATACATGAAGTACTATAGTAAATATGAAGCGATATAATATACATGAAGTACTATAGTAAATATGAAGCGATATAATATACATGAAGTACTATAGTAAATATGAAGTGATATAATATACATGAAGTCCTATAGTAAAAATGAAGCGATATAATATACATGAAGTACTATAGTAAATATGAAGCGATATAATATACATGAAGTACTATAGTAAATATGAAGCGATATAATATACATGAAGTACTATAGCAAATATGAAGCGATATAATATACATGAAGTACTATAGTAAATATGAAGCGATATAATATACATGAAGTACTATAGTAAATATGAAGCACTATAATATACATGAAGTACTATAGTAAATATGAAACGATATAATATACATGAAGTACTATAGTAAATATGAAGCGATATAATATACATGAAATACTATAGTAAATATGAAGCGATATAATATACATGAAGTACTATAGTAAATATGAAGCACTATAATATACATGAAGTACTATAGTAAATATGAAGCGATATAATATACATGAAGTACTATAGTAAATATGAAGCGATATAATATACATGAAGTACTATAGTAAATATGAAGCGATATAATATACATGAAGTACTATAGTAAATATGAAGCGATATAATATACATGAAGTACTATAGTAAATATGAAGCGATATAATATACATGAAGTACTATAGTAAATATGAAGCGATATAATATACATGAAGTACTATAGTAAATATGAAGCGATATAATATACATGAAGTACTATAGTAAATATGAAGCGATATAATATACATGAAGTACTATAGTAAATNTACTATAATATACATGGAATACTATAATATACATAAAGTACTATCATATAAATTTTAAATTATACATGAAGCACTATATTATACATGGAATACTATAATATACATGGAGTCCTATAATACACATGAAGCACTATAATATACATGAAGTACTATAGTAAATATGAAGCACTATAATATACATGAAGTACTATAGTAAATATGAAGCGATATAATATACATGAAGTACTATAGTAAATATGAAGCGATATAATATACATGAAGTACTATAGTAAATATGAAGCGATATAATATACATGAAGTCAAAAGAATCTAGTGTCAGTTGTGTTTACCTAACTATAATTTTTTATACCATTTATTCAACGAAAATGTGAATTATTTAAATGACAACTGTCACATACAATAATGTAGAGATTGACAAATGTCAAATACAACAGTGTAGAGATTGACTCCTGTGACATACAAATGTTCAAACTTTGTTTTCTATTTAAACCAGACACAACACTTTGTATCACCTACCAATGTTACCTCATAGCTCTGTATTGGAAAACTCCTAGAAGAGAAATTCGTAATTAACAGATTCAACGTTGTTTTTTTTAAACACAACGATAACAATGTCTTTTAAAAAAGTATATTGTGGTAAGGGGGGGTGGTAGGAGTGGAGACTCTCAGTTCCTGGTATACATAGCACACAGGCAATCAGCTGTTTAAATTGTTGTCGAAAGGTGCAGGACTTTTTTTTTTTTTTTAAATTTAAAGACCTTTTCCGTGTGTAACCAAATTGAAAGAAACGTGCATAAGAATGTATTTACTCTAGAAACTGCTTCTACCTTTCGAGAATACAAGCTTCATATAGGACAATGGTAAGTGAGTAGCTGTTAAAACTCAAAATCGAATGGCAATGAGTGTTTTGTGAGATGTTTGTTAATGTAAAGATTGTACATTGATGGCTTGATATTGATGACTATATTTAAATTTAAACTTCCGATGTATACGATTCAGCGCTTAAAATAATTTTAACTAGATACGACCCGCGGCGTAGCATACGCCGCAGACTTGCTGATAGATAGTGCAAAGAAAGTTGGGAAACGGACACAAACAGCACGTAGAAATGAGAACAACTCAGGTGAACGTCAGGGGGGGTGGGGGGTGCAGACACTTTTTTAAATTTCGAGACATGCGCACTGCAGTTGTTGCTACCTGCCCCCCATCCTGCACCACCTTCACTTGTCAACCACAAACTATGATTGGACGACCCTAACGAGTGGCATTCATTATTCTTATTAGCTCGCACCTTGAGCTTGTCCCAATTTTTGGTTTATGATATATATATTCAAGAGGGTTCTTATTTAAAGGTATGTCTCGTTGTGATCTACTGAAAGTAAGAAAAAAAGGTTTGTTATCTTTAAAAGGTATTTTATCTTTAGAAGGTATTTTATCTTTAGAATGTATTTTATCTTTAGAGTGTATTTTATCGTTAGAAGGTATTTTATCTTTAGAAGGTATTTTATCTTTAGAAGGTATTTTATCTTTAGAAGGTATTTTATCTTTAGAAGGTATTTTATCGTTAGAAGGTATTTTATCGTTAGAAGGTATTTTATCTTTAGAAGGTATTTTATCTTTAGAAGGTATTTTATCTTTAGAAGGTATTTTATCGTTAGAAGGTATTTATCTTTAGAAGGTATTTATCTTTAGAAGGTATTTTATCTAAGAAGGTGTTTTATCTTTAGAGGGTATTTTATCTTTAGAAGGTATTTTATCTTTAGAAGGTATTTTATCTTTAGAAGGTATTTTATCGTTAGAAGGTATTTTATCTTTAGAAGGTATTTTATCGTTAGAAGGTATTTTATCGTTAGAAGGTATTTTATCTTTAGAAGGTATTTTTATCTTTAGAAGGTATTTTATCTTTAGAAGGTATTTTATCTTTAGAAGGTATTTTATCTTTAGAAGGTATTTTATCTTTAGAAGTTATCTTTAGAAGGTATTTTATCTTTAGAAGGTATTTTATCTTTAGAAGGTATTTTATCTTTAGAAGGTAGTAAAATAAAGTCATATAAATACATCATGTTTGCGTCTGATTTGCTAAAATACATGTATAGCCGACTAATCTCCCGATTGTTGTGAATGGATCATGTCAGTATTTATGACGTCATTTCATAGGATCTTGGAGTTCAAAGGGCTTATTATCAATATTTTATGGCCTGATCTTTCTTATCAGAGTTGAATTTATCTAAGATGTTTGTTGATTGTCACGTTGTGAGAACACCTTATGTAAATACATTGAACAGCAAGTATTTGAGGTGAAACTTTCGCTCATTCCTCGTACAAATAGGCAACTCTAATAATAGCTTGTGCCTTCTTTTTATGGGAATTTAATATTATGGAACGGTCCGCACAAAATTGGTGACCTCAATATACTATTGCTGATAACAAAATAATATAGCTGACATCAAAATACTATTGCTGACATCAAAAAATAGAACCCCGCAATTGCTAACACTGGCCCTGGTATGTAATATGCAAGTTCTAGCAAATGAAGCGATGAAACCTGCAAAAACTCAAAGACATCTTAAAACTGGTTTTAAAGTCTGCCCCGAAAAAACATTGGAAAACTTTCTGCGGGAAAAAAAATTCACTCGATTCTAAGAAGTCCTGCAGACGACCAGCTGCCAACCAAAGTCAATGAAAACGTTACAAGAGCATCATTTTTGGTGACTCTACAAGTTGACAGGCCAAAAAGCCTCGTTTTCTGGGGGGGGGGGGAGTGTTTAACACGCAGACTGTTTGAATTACGTAATGAATGCTGTGAGAGAGTTTCTTGGAGAAAAAAAATCAAAGCTTTGTGATTATTTGAAAGGTTTTGTATTGGTAGTTCTTATGGCTCACATGACGTTTCTGAAAATCTTTTTAAAAAAAAATTATTCATCTCTGCAAGGAAAGCAGACACGTTTAAATAATCTCAGTGACCAACTGTCCGCTGTTAGGAAAACAAGATTATTTAAGGGTAACTTTGACATGCTTGATCAATTGCATGAATTTACCGATAAACCAGAAAATGCTGAAAACAATAAACAACTGTTGATAAATTAGATTTCTGATCACATTAAAACACAGCAAGATTAATTTAACTTGTACTTTGGCGATTTGAGCGTTCAGATGTTTTTGTTGTTGTTGTTGTTTTCCAGACCTTTTCTCGTACACATTGACTCATTAAATTTTAAAATAGCGTTCTTGGAGCACGCAAATCGTAGCATTTTAATATAGTTTTACTAACTATCATGTATACCAGTATTTTGTTGTATACAAAGTATAAATAATATAAAAGCCCAGGTCACTCACTCACAGGATGTGGAACGCTGAGGAACGATGTACAACAGTCTACAGCAGTTAGTTGAAAAATCGTGTGGTGATTAGCGCTGTAAAAATATTTTAAAATGACGTCATTGTTTGGTGTGCATCGGTGCGCAAAATACAACCCCTATTATTAAATACTTTGCGTATATTTCAGAAAGTTTAATATTACGTATTTATCAAAAAAGGACAAGTTAGTTGGGCTTTTGAAAAAGGTTGGCGCCGTAGGCGCCCTAAAAAAGTGGGCGCCACAGGCGCCACGATGCTCCGGCACAATCTATTTATTATATAGGCATTTCCAGCACGGCAGTGGCACAATTTTCAGCAGTGGACCGTGGCTATGACACAATTTTTAAAAAGTTGTTCTTGAAACTTAAAATGTTTACAACCCCTGCTCTAGAGTATGTGGGGGCATAGGAAGCATGTGATAAGTGGGGCCATAGGAAGTATGTGATATGTGGGGCCATAGGAAGCATGCGATATGTGGGGCCATAGGAAGCATGCGATATGTGGGGCCATAGGAAGTATGCGATATGTGGGGCCATAGGAAGTATGTGATATGTGGGGCCATAGGAAGTATGTGATATGTGGGGCCATAGGAAGCATGCGATTTGCGGGCCATAGGAAGTATGCGATATGTGGGGCCATAGGAAGTATGCGATATGTGGGGCCATAGGAAGTATGTGATATGTGGGGCCATAGGAAGTATGTGATATGTGGGGCCATAGGAAGCATGCGATATGTGGGGCCATAGGAAGTATGTGATATGCGGGGCCATAGGAAGCATGCGATATGTGGGGCCATAGGAAGTATGTGATATGCGGGGCCATAGGAAGTATGTGATATGTGGGGCCATAGGAAGCATGCGATATGCGGGGCTCCGGGCTCAAGGCAGCTGATGAGAAGTGAGCCCCTGAAAAAATGCATCTCTACAATAATAGGAACCAAAAAAAAAAAAAAAATTTAAAACTCTATGACAGCATTGAACTGTCAGTAATTACCGTTTTATTCATTTAATTGAAGATTCCAAAACTCAAAAAAAAGATGTAAATAATTTAAATGTTTTTGTTTTGCTATGCTAATTGATAGTTTATATATTATACACTTAACAATATAAACTGTATACACTAGAGTAGGTTTGGTTGTGTCTTCTACGTCCAGCTTACTAGCAAATCTTGCGAGATCTGAAATACCAGTAAGTTCAATGTTGTCAAGGGCTCTTAGCAACATCTTTTTAATTGACCAAATGGCAAAGTTACTGAGCCAATCTTGATGAATCATTGTTTAAGGCATATTGGTTTTAATAAGTTTTAGTTTCCAAAAGATTCTTTCTTCGGAAGTCTAAGTGACATGAATAGGGAGAAGTATTCGAAGTGCAACATGTTTGTTAGGAAAGTCACTATGACGCTTGTTTTTTTTTTCTTTTTTGTTTTTTTTGTTTTTTATTTTTTTGTTTGTTTGTTTGTTTGTTGTTGTTGTTGTTGTTTTGTTTTTTTTTTGTTTGTTTGTTTTTTTTATCTGAAAAGAACTTCAAAAAATTAACTGGATCGTTGAAGTTGACTGCAGGAATTGTAGAACTCAATGATTGCAACTCTTCATCAAGAATGAAGTTATGAGCTTTTCTAGAGATTCATATACAACAATTCAGTAGATATTTTTTATTGATGAAATTCCAAAGAAATCCAATACGAGTCATGTTGCCTGACAGTCTTTGTTCTAAGCGATTGTCCATCGATGTGATTGCATATCAACAAACTGGTTTTTAAAAAAAATCTGTGCTAAATTTTTTTTGTGCACCTACAAATCCTTCATTTTATTTATTTATTTATTTATTTATTTATAAAGGACGCTTCTATAGCGCAGTTTCTTAAAGCTCACTGCGCTTTACAAAAACACTACCAAAAATTAATAGTTGCATTCAATAATCATACATCTTACACATTAAAAAACATGGAAGAATTTCAACATATTTTATGTTACAAAATAAAACGAAGAGGTAAAGTTCTTTTTCAATAAATATAGAAATAATAAACAATTAAGCAAGGAGACGAATAAGGAAATGAACAAGTAATAAAACAAATTATGTAACAACAAATAAGTAAACAAATAAAGAAATAAATAATTAAAACAAGTAAACCAATAAACAGAAAACAAACACATAAAATGAATAGATAAACAAATAAACACACAAACAAACAAACATACAAACAACAAATAAAAAATTAAAACGTTTTAGCTATTATTTGTATGAACCCTATGTCTATGTGAAACGAGTGTTATAGAAGTTTAAAACATCTAAAAAAGGTAATGACATTTCAGTGAAAGCGAGTGTGATTAAAACATAATTACAATAAGACAAAACAAATAAATATACGCATTTAAGAATCAATATAAACACGTAACCCATCTACACCCATGCACTTGCACCCATACAGACACACACGCATACACACACTCTCTCTCTCTCACACACGCACACACACACACACACACACACACAAACAAAGAGTCTCAGAATAATGTGATCATCACAGATTGTAGGCTTGTCGAAACAGGTGAGTTTTTAGGGAGTTTTTGAAACGTGGTAGGGAGGATGCATGGCGGACATTTGAAGGGAGAGAGTTCCAGACAGTAGGAGCTAAAGCCTGAAAGGAGCGATCACCGTAGGATTTTGTTTTAGTTCTAGGGACCGAAAGAATGCGACTGTCTTGAGAAGAGCGTAAGCTTCTGGTAGGGGTGTAGGTGTGGAGAATCTCAGAAAGATAAACGGGGAAAAGAGGTTCTGTCAGTGACTTATAGCAGAGAGTAGAGACTTTGTAATTGATTCTAGAGGCAATAGGCAGCCAATGGAGTTGCTGTAGTAGCGGTTGTACATGGTCGGTTTTATTAGCCCGAAAAACAAGTCTTGCAGCAGAATTTTGCACTTTCTGTATTTTGTCTATGAGGTAGTTTGGAATTCCAGAAAGAAGTGCGTTGCAGTAGTCAAGTTTTGACAAAACAAGTGAACAGACAAGAGTTTTAGATGCTTGAAAGGACAATAGATGTCTAATGCACGCTATTCTCCTGAGTTCTGTGTAAGCTGAGCGACATATGTTTGTGACGTGTTTGTCCATGGTCAGTGTGTCAGTCATTGTAACTCCTAGGTTACGTGCATGAGAAGAGAAACTGACCTCTGATCGACCAACAGTAATAGATGAGACTGGTGGTTCAGGAAGCTGTCTGGATTTTGAATGAATAAGGAGTACTTCTGTCTTGTCATCATTCAGCTTGAGTTTGTTCCTTGTCATCCAGTCTTTAATGTGGCTGATGCAAACTTGTGTGTTTTGTATGCTTACTTTGATGTGTCTTGGTGAACATGACTCTATAAGTTGTGTGTCGTCTGCATAGGACTGACTGTGTACTGAATGGTTAGATGTTATATTGGTGATTGGCCTAGTGTATAAAATAAACAAAATAGGTCCTAAGACCGAACCCTGGGGCACACCAAAGTCTAGTTTGGAAGGCTTAGATTTGTATTTTTGTGTCATGATGACTTGTGATCTTTCTGAAAGGTATGAGGATATCCATGATAAAGCGATATCACAAATGCCGAAGGAATGTGAGAGACGAGAAAGCAGTATTTGATGGTCGATGGTATCGAATGCAGCAGATAGGTCTAACAGAGTGAGTAGAGAGATCTTCTTGTTGTCATTAGCTTGGAGAAGTTCATTCATAACTCTTACCAGAGCTGTTTCTGTGCTGTGTGCTGGGCGGTAAGCGGACTGCGAGGGAGGGAAGAGATTGTTGGAATGAAGATACTCTGTGATCTGAGCAAGTACTAGTTTTTCTATGATTTTTGAAAGAAAGGAAAGGTTGCTGACAGGACGATAGTTTTTAAGGTTGTTAGCGTCAAGTGAAGGTTTCTTAAGAAGTGGGTTAACCAGTGCCTGCTTAAAAATGGCTGGGACAGTGCCTGACTGTAAAGAATTGTTAATGATGGAAGTTAGAGCAGGAAGCAGTTCATCAAGACATTCAACCATGAGGGGCGTTGGGATCGGGTCGAGAGCACATGATTTTGGACAGGAACTAGCTATTACATGCCTTACTTCATCATCAGTAACATCTCGAAAACAAGTAAATGAGGAGGAAGTATGAGGAAAGTCAGCAAACAGGGGATCAAGTTCTGTTTGAGAGCATTCCTGATCAAGATCGTCTCTTATTGTTTGTATTTTATTAGAAAAGAAATCAGCAAATGCATCAGGGAGTTCATCTTTGGGAATGTCAGAGGGAAGCGCGCTGTCTTTGCTGCGACCGAGAACACTGTCACAGTTCATAAAAAACATTTTTGGATCAGAACATTTTGCAATTTTTTCAGTCCAGTAGTCTTCTTTGGCTTTTTGAACAATGTCTGTGACCGTTCGCTTGGCTGTCATGAAGATCTCAAAGTCAGCAGCTAGTCTGGTCTTCCGCCACCTGCATTCGGCTCGGCGACGTTCTGCCTTGGCAGCGCGGAGTGTAGCGCCGACAGCAGCGTACCATGGGGAGCAGCGGACTGACGGGACAAGGCGCTCGGTGGCAGGGGCATGCTGGTCCAGGAGCTGGCGAAGTCTGTCGTCAAGCTGTTGGGCTGTGATGTCCGGTCCAGCGTCATCAAGCATTAACTTTATGTCCGCTTTAAAGGCGCTTTTGTTTATGGCCTTTAAATTTCGAACTGTCCTGTACACAGGCTGTTTCTTCGGGCGAGACACATTCAGCTTGCAGAGAACAGCCGAGTGGTCAGACGTGAGCACGTGACTGACGGAGCAGGAGGTGACGATATGGTCCTCCTGCTTGTACAGCACCCAGTCGATGATGTGCCCACTCTTAAGGAAGGTAGGCTCTGTGACTTCCTGGACGAAGTTAAAGCTTTGGACGGCGTCCATTACCTTTGCTGTAAGGGGGTCATTGGGAACATCATAATGTACATTGAAGTCGCCAATAATTATGGATTTGGCACGCATCATGTTTGCGTAGTCTAATAAATCTGGGAGTTCCTGATTGAATGTAGAATTTAGGAGCTTTTTCTTTGGGCTTGGAGGAGTTCTATATAGGCAGAAAAGATGTATATGCTGTGGCGATGTGAGAGTTAACTGAATCAGTTCAAAGGTGTCATGTGCGAAAGGAAAAGTTTCAATTAATGTAACTGGCAAGTGGTCACGGTAAATGACTGCTAAGCCTCCGCCATGATAAGCACGGGGAAATGATTTCGTTATGTAGCTTGATGGTGTTAAGTCTTTACACTTAGGTTCACTTCCACTTGTTTTTAGCCATGTCTCTGTGATAAAAAGAATATCAATGTTTTCCTCCATAATGAAATCAGAGATCATTGTTCTTTTGTGTCTTGGTCCGACAGAGTGAGCATTAAACAAACCTATCTTCATATGTTCTTTTGTCTGACCTGTGTTAATAACAATTAGATTTCCTTGCTGCTTGTGACCTGCTTGTTTTAATTTTGTTTCCATGATCAATGTGCCTGTGTTTATTCTTATTCTTTGCTTCACACGGTCCTTATACCAGTGTATAGTGCTAGTTGACAGGAGTTCACAAAACACAACTGTGTAGAGACACAGCAGTGTGACTTGAATTATTGAGAAATCCGTGTAAAACTGTGCTTCGCTTCAGTCAAAACATTAGCCAATAGAAAAGAAAACTCGATAACTTTACCTTGTATCTTCGTGGCAGGCAGGTCAATCATAGATGAATGAGAATTAAAATAATAATTGTGTGTATTTTTATCCTGTATATTGAAAACATCCAAGTGTTGTGGCTACGCCGTGTTGATACCGGTCGCCATCTTTTGAGCCCTTCACATGATTGTAATTTTTATTTGTCAACTTGGTTCAACGGTTTCAACTTCTATGTCTGTGGCAATTTCTTATACAAATGTTATTGCTGTTTCAAAACATCGCCCTTTCAGTAAGATTTCAACCATATTCAATTATTGTCCATGCTGTCAACTTCAGTGGCTAGACCGGCAAAATTATTTTGTAACTCTTTGGGGATGTAATTAAATTGAAACAATATGTCGTACCAAAAGGCATTTGAAACAATGAAATTGAAATTATTTGCACAATGATTCGACTTCACTTCGAGATTTTGGATCACTACTTTGCTCTGCAACTTCGAAAAGAGCATAGAAATTGATATCGCATTACCTTTACACACGGCTATCCCATTTTGTTTCACAAAAATATTTCACACATACTTGGAAAAAAAAGATCATCGCTTTGTCAAAGCAGACAATAAAGATCATCGCTTTGTCAAAGCAGACAATAAAGATTATCGCTTTGTCAAAGCAGACAATAAAGGATTTCTTTGTTGAATTATACCCTAAAAAACGTCCTTGCATCAGAACAAGCTCTTCTTTCTATTGAACATCATCCCTAGCTCTTCTTTCAATTGAACATCATCCCTAGCTCTTCTTTCTATTGAACATCATCTCTAGCTCTTCTTTCTATTGAACATCATCTCTAGCTCTTCTTCCTATTGAACATCATCTCTAGCTCTTCTTCCTATTGAACATCAACTCTAGCTCTTCTTTCTATTGAACATCATCTCTAGCTCTTCTTTCTATTGAACATCATCTCTAGCTCTTCTATCTATTGAACATCATCTCTAGCTCTTCTATCTATTGAATGTGAACTTACCAGTCAAATAAATTTGGATGAAATAATCACTAACTTTGCAAACACTATAGCAAGAAAAGTTACGATTTGAGTTTTATTTAGAACATAGGAGTGGATCGGTGGAGTGTTACTTAAATTTACTTTTAATTGTGAGTTTCTATCGTTATGTATGAGACAGTGAGTATAACACATTGACACTATTGTTTTTATTTATAATACATTATAATACTTCAAGTATTGCTGTATCCTGTATAAACAAAACAATTTATTTGATATTATTTAGTTTTAAAAAACCAGTAATTTTGTATTGTTCCGTGTCTTCTGCATCTTTTATATTCACATTTTATGACTGTCACTGTCAGAGTACGTAATTATTATCATAATTAAAATAAGAGAAATTCAAATATTTTTTAACGATTGAAATAAAATCTTAAAGTTTAAACTTGTCAATTATCAAGGGTGCCAAAAATAATTTCACCAAGGGCGTCAACTACCCAGTTACGCCCCTGATGTGACCCATCCTTGTTCCTATTTTTTTTACACGGCGGTGAAGATGCTAAATAAAGACTGGTCATCATTCGGGCAGACTTTCTGTCCAGACTTGGTTTCAGTGTAAGAAAAAAAATATCTTTGTGGCAGCGGTGGGATTCGAACCCACGCCTCCGAGGAGACTGGTGCCTAAAACCAGCGCCTTAGACCGCTCGGCCACGCTACCCACTTCCTTAAGGGTGACTAGCATAAAATACTTAAATAGTTAATTGTAATAATTGTAGAGAGTAATACATGTACGTTTAGATTATGATTTGATATGTTAAATAATGACGTCATCATCATACAATTATCATGGGCCTATGCCTATTATTAATACTTTAAATTTCAATAGTCAATTGCCAACAGCTGAAATGCCTGAAACTCTAATTTCAAATCAAGCCCATTGCCAAATTTCATTGCCAAAAAATTGCCCATTGCCATATTTCATTGCCAAAAAATTGCCCATTGCCATATTTCATTGCCAAAAATTGCCCATTGCCATATTTCATTGCCAAAAAATTGCCCATTGCCATATTTCATTGCCAAAAATTGCCCATTGCCCGGGCATTGCCATATTTCATTGCCAAAAATTTCCCATTGCCCGGGCATTGCCATTGCCATATTTCATTGCCAAAAATTGCCCATTGCCCGGGCATTGCCATATTTCATTGCCAAAAATTGCCCATTGCCCGGGCATTGCCATTGCCATATTTCATTGCCAAAAATTGCCCATTATTCATTATTAATCTTAAAACTGGTTTTAGAGAAACTAATTTATTCTCGATATTGTTTGTCCTTAATACCTTTCATATCATCTTATTTAAAAGGTTTCTTTCAATTGCTTGTCAACGGTTTCATGTAGGTCATTCGGACATTTACTGGTATTTTTTTTTAAATAACTGTTGTATTCCCTCCCCCCTCCTCCAACAAATGTTTCCACTTAGCCTCGTAGAGTTGGGACGTGTCGGTCATCTAGTGTTGGTGTATGTGTCACTGGACCTTTACCATTACCTTGATGGCTACTCAAAGTTAGGAGTGTACAGGATTCATATTTTTAAAAATCGACTCTGGCCGGATTTGGTCGGATTGATTTATGAAATAAAATCCGACCGGAATTGAGCCGGAGACGAATGTGTAAAAATGACCGGATTCTGGATTTTCCGGAGCCGGCGTCGAAATCCGGTACATCCTTACTCAAATTTTAAAGTTTTCCCAAAAAGGTTTGAAAAGTTAATATCGACTTCCTTGCCCCCAAAAGTAATTAAGACTTCCTACTCTGTTATAATTTTTTTAAAGTATTGATTTAAATTTAATCGAAAATTATTTTTGGATAAGTTCTAGATATAATATATAAATATTTAGTTTCCAATACTACAACAAAAGGGATACTTTTATTTCACCAATTTATAGGATTTGAACTTTTGATAAAACAATCAAAATTCAAAACTAATCAACTTGACAAAAAACTTGATTAAAAAGTCGTTATTTAAAGAAAATGATGTATTTATTTGATTTAATATGAGTTGCCACTAGTCCTGACTGTCTTCCGATCAGAAGTCAAGCACTTAGATTAAGTCATCTGCCCAATTAAGAATTAAGTTAACATTTTAGTTCCAAAAGTTGTATAACTGAAGTTCTTTGTTGGTCGAATAGCCATAGTACTTGCTTGTCAACCCAAAGTGATGTGTTTAATTTCATTCAAATACTTTTCTTTCTTTTAAAAAAAAAATAATTTTAAACAAATGATAACATATAACTAATTATTAGCCCACCAAATATCGTAGTACGAATTGTCATCAATTGTTAATAGGTTTTCCAGTTTTAAACTTTCATTGGAGCTAGCGTTTTACCAAAGAAACAAGATTTCGTATCTTGTATACAAGTCGTTGATGGGAGTCAAGATACCAGAAGTACCTGTGTATCGTAGAATCGTCTGCCTAGGATTAGTATTCCTCCATTTATTGTAATATAATATATATGGTTTGTTAGTTTACTTAACGAAGGTAAAAACATGTTTTTAAAAGTCTAACCAGATGACCAATGATGTATTTCAAGAGTGGGGGGGGGGGGTGTAAGTCGACGTCACGTGATAAAAACATGAATGTTTGTCATATCATATTGCTTTGACGAACGTGTCTGTCATATCTATGATATTACTTTGACAGCCATGTTTGTCATATCTATAATATTGCTTTGACAGCCATGTTTGTCATATCTATGATATTGCTTTGACAGCCGTGTTTGTCATATCTATGATATTACTTTGACAGTCATGTCTGTCATATCTATGATATTGCTTTGACAGCCATGTTTGTCACGTATGTCACTAACTTTGCTTTGACTCAAGTGACTAGATGAATCTACCCTAAAAAACAAACAACATACATTGTATACAGTGTTTATATATGTTTGTATTTGATACTTTTATTTCCGGAATGAACCTACAAATCATTTTATTTGTGTGTACTCAGTATACGCAACTGGAAAATACTTTTTTTTTGTCTAAGAGGTTACGCCTAACCCCACCACCTTCTGTCTCAAAGATTCACATCAACCTTACACTCTCACAGCCCCCCCCCCCCAACCATGAAGACCTGACAACACATTTTGATCCAATCCACTCTAATTTAGAATTTCCTATGTTAACCAACCATCCCCCATCCTGTTTTTCACATCTCCTCGCGAAAAGACCCCCAACAATGACCACCTCTGTCTTGACCGCTTTGGGTCCAAAACCTCACCCCCTCCCCCCTCACCCACACACACAGACCTGCTAATGGCCAGGTTCCCAAAGACGTGACTAATTGCCAGATTGGCGTCTCCTCTTGTCCACGCACTTAAAAGATGTCGCGATCCGAAGGGTATCACTCGGGACTCGGGTCTCGGGACGCTGGTTGATCTGATCACAAAGAACCCGACATACCGACACGGTGATGACACGAGGGCGTTTCACCCGTCACCCCTCCCCCCACACACACATCGGCGGACCTTACATCTTCTCCACTGGAGTGTGTGTGTTTGTAAGATTACCTGTCTTCAACCCAACTAAGCATAAATCTATAAAATCTAGGACTGGTACTGAT
Organism: Radix auricularia; assembly: GCA_002072015.1. Classification (NCBI taxonomy): domain Eukaryota; kingdom Metazoa; phylum Mollusca; class Gastropoda; family Lymnaeidae; genus Radix; species Radix auricularia. The sequence continues at coordinate 138,319 of MUZC01000900.1, forward strand.
TTTCTTTTAAAAATTCGTCGATTAATCGAATAATTTCGATTTAATATATTTTACATAACGCATGTATACATCCCGTTAATAGTCGCGATTCATTATTTCATGAAATCGGTAGTAGCGGTAATTCATGGCTCTTAAATTTTGTGACTTAGCACAACAAATTCGTTGTGCTATGCAAGAAATAAAAAAGAAAAATCTTTCTGTTTAACTATGCAAGTCTAAATAAATAATAATACGAGTGAAAAGTGTTTATGTAAAAAAAAAAAAAATGGATAAATTGGAGGGAAAAAATTAGCAATATTTCCTTAAATTTTAATCGAATTTTAATCGATCAAATTATTTTTAATCGATTATAATTTTTAACGATTAATTGATTAATTAATCGATAATTTCCGCTGCCCTTATAAAAATTTATTAACTTAACTGCTTTGCTATCCATCTTTCAGTTATAGTGTGATCCATCAATCAATCAATCCATTAATTCATTTATCCCCTTATTCATTATTTTGTCTTTTTATTGTGTTTGCCGACCCCAGGTCTGATCTCTTGAACTATTTATTTATTGTTGATATTAGTGTAAACATACTCAATTTCCGGCGTGTGGGTAAAAGTAGTGTCCCTTTTCTCAGTAAACTGATTAATTGTGATGTCGTCACACGGCAGACCCCTGCAGCTTACAACCCACAAGTCCATCGACCAGCGTACCCCCTCCTCCCCCGTCCTCCATTAATGCCCTCGCAGTTGGGCTCGCTACGCAGCTAGACAAACGAGCCTCCATTCAGAAGAGCCGACTTGAGAAGTTTCCAAAGTCCCCCGGGTCGTGCTAACGCGCCATATCGACATAGATTGCACCAATCAGCTTTCACGCCGCTGAACAGCGGGACAGATCCCGACAACCTGTAGACCAGTGGGGGGGGGGGGGACGGACTATTCATTCTCTTTAATATTGATCTCCTGCGAGAAATCAAAACTTGTGTCCCACCCCCCCCCTTTTTTTCTAAAACCAGACACGTAAACACATAGAAGAGGGAGCGAGGGGTTGGGGGACGACTTGTTTAACTTTAAGTATGTTTACTCTAACTCTGTCAAACATTCTTCTCGCCGCGTTCTACCAGAGATTTTCTATCAGAAACAATCAACAGCAAATTCTTGACTTTCATCCCTACCAATCCCCTGCCCCTTACCCTTACACACAAACACACAAACACACACACACTCACACACACACTCACACACGCGCACACACACACACACACGCACGCACACACACACACACACACACACACACACACACACAATCGGAGCTATTTTGTACATCCGACGATCTAACATATGACGTATAGACAGAAACGTTACTATTTATAGTGTTACTAGTGTATACCCGTTGAAAATGGCGGAAATATTCAAAATAAATATATCTCAGCTGAAATCTATTAATTTTGAAAAAAGACACACCAGGATTTTAAAAAAAATAATATAATACAGAACTTTCATTAATATAATTTTTTTTAATGTTATTTATTTATTTCCATATTTAACAATTTTATGCGGACATTCGAAAAGAATTATTTTTGGTGCAGTATTTTTGTTTCAATGCATTTTTTCCAGCGGTGCGCTGGCTGCCTCCTAAAGTTATCAGCATCACGGACGGACGCCCCGGGCGGACACAAATAGCAAATTCTGTATATTGATGAAGATTTTATTTGCGTGCTTCATTCATTGAGCTTAATTTTGCAATGAGAGCAGCTCATTTTCAGCACCCTACTGCATCGCTGGCTGATCTTTATACGTTTAGACCATTTCCATAAAACAAACTAGTAAATTCATCATCATCGGTCCCGTGACCGTTGCGGTCGTTGGTGGGGTGGGGGGGTGGGGAGCGCATGGACACATCAACAGATAACGATCTCCCCAGTTGCCTATCTTGAGCGGCGGCCAGTAGTTCACTCAATCCCATCCCTGTCCATTCCTTTATGTTGTCAAGCCAGCCTTTCCGTTGTCGCCCTTTTCACCGGCCCCCTTCTACGGTGCCTTGAAGGATAATCTTTGTAAGGTTCCATGTCGCAGCACATGACCGACACATGCCATCAAATTACATGCAGTAACCTAAAGAAACTTATTATGTAAGATATCTAAGATAAACGTTATTTCTCGCACTTTTGAACTGGGATACATTGGTAGGTTTGAAAGATGATACAAACATTTCTTAACCGCATGTGATGGATAATATTTTAAATGTTGACCGTCACAACTCAGAAGATAAACCTCAATATTTAAATTATTAACCTAGACACACACAAGAATAGAAAAGCAAGAGGGCAATAATACACCAGGCATTACATTTTAACTCGTAAATACAACGCAGCGACAATGTAACACAACACTCAGACCTTCTTGTTCCATTCTATACAACACACAAATCCTCGTAAAAATTATATTACAAATGCAAGACTATTCTTAAACCATGTATAGGCTTAGGACGCAATAAACTTCTGCAGAGAAGCATCGCTTGTAATGTATAAGATAATGAAAGATTTTTTTTTTTTGGGTGGGGGGAGGGGGGTTCTTTTTAAATAAAACTATGCGCGTGATACTAATAAGTTTATGATTGACTTAAAGTCTTTAGGATTCCGATAAAGAAACGTTTCCTAATGGAAGTATATAATGTTCGGTCAAATTACGTAAGAGCATGAAGTTTTGTCATATAAGTTTAGTCGATTTGAATTGTACAGTGCTCCCTCCCCTCCCCCAACGTTATTGTTTAGGAGTTTTGTTACGTCATATTGGGTCTAAGTTTTTTGTGAGGGCCTGTGACGAGGGGGGGGGGGATAAAAAATCTGCCAAAATCGCGTGACGCCATTTTTTTGGACGGCCCCCATTTTATATGATATATTACTATCTTTTGAAAAAAATTAAAACCTCATTGGCTATGTAATAATGATATTAAAAAGTGGTTGACTGCAAGAGTTTAAATTACTTTTTTAAAATTTATTTATTTCGGCTAAATTGCGATATATGGCCCGCCAACAAGTCGTTATTACTGGTGGACCCCCCCCCCCCCCAACATTTCCTTTTATATTTAGATGTTATACGGTTCATCTTTATATTAAATAATAAGAAATATATTAAGACTAGAACGGTAAGTTTTTGTAGTTATAGGGGCCGTAAGTAAGTCACGCTCCACAGGGGGGGGGGCTGTAAGAAAGTGTGACAGTTTGTGACAGGGGGGAGGGGGTATAAGAAAGAGTGACAGTTTGTGACAGGAGGGAGGGGGAGTTTAAAATTGTCAAAATATCGTGACGTACTTTATGGACGGCCCCATTGTGCGAAGAACAGCAAGCAATGCGGGCTGTGGCGTAGCTAGGAATTTGTAGGGGTTTTGGAGCCCGGGTGCTTAACCTCTTTGGGGCCCATATACATGATGGGGGCGTTATATTTAACATTCAAAAATGCTTACTCTAAATTGGGGGCCCTCTTCAAATGGGAGGCCCGTGGGAAGTTTCAAATATGTACCCCCATCCCATAGCTACGCCACTGATTGCAGGACCGGTGCTATTCCACCCTCAGGGTGATCAATTAATCGTCTTTTGAGACTATGGGTCTTAACTTCTTTAATAAACAATTCAAATCGCAGCCAATCTCATTTATTGCGCACCAGAAAAAATATTGTGGAAGTACTCTAACAGTGCTTCTGTACATACTGTTATAGGTTTATTTTTATTTATATACAGTAACAGAGTTCTTCTGTACATACTGTTATATGTTTTGGTATTTATATACAATGATAAGAAGGCAGATTGCTGTAGTTGTTCAGTCTATAAATCTATTTAGAGGAACTTTTGTTTTCTTTAAATATTATATCATTTCCTTGTCATTGTAATTAACTCTATTTTTACCATCTAAAGCAATTGTCTTCTGTATATGTATAGAGCGTCTGTGACAGATGAGCTAATATGACCTCTCCACACCAAACCATACATCTTTCTCGTCAAACTTTATACCTTAACGTTAAATAATATACTTTATACATACGTTAATAAATGCATAACGTAAAGTAATGTACATTTAAATAAAATTGAAGTGTGTTTTTCATATTAAGATCATCACACAAAAATCAATAAATGGTAAGATTATATATTTTTTTACACTTCTTCTAATTCCGAGCTGAGCAAGAATAGATACGTTGTTTTGAGCATCCCTGAGCCACACGTCCATCCGGGTTAATGATATAAAAGTTTTGAGCATCCCTGAGCCACACGTCCATCCGGGCTAATGATATAAAAGTTTTGAGCATCCCTGAGCCACGCGTTCATCCGGGCTAATGATATAAAAGTTTTGAGCATCCCTGAGCCACACGTCCACCCGGGCTAATGATATAAAAGTTTTGAGCATCCCTGAGCCACGCGTTCATCCGGGCTAATGATATAAAAGTTTTGAGCATCCCTGAGCCACACGTCCATCCGGGCTAATGATATAAAAGTTTTGAGAATCCCTGAGCCACACATTCACACGGGCTAATGATTTCAAATAACGCAACATTGGACCAGTATCATGCAATGCGCACCATGGACCAGTATCATGCAATGCGCACCATTTGGCAGCTAATGAATGTAATGTGTTTTGTCAGAGTTTGATTTATGAACGCCTCATTTTCAAATATTTCCTGTCGCTAGGATGTAGTGATGTTTCCTGTTTACTGATTCTTTCTCTTCTTCCATCTCTCCCTCTTCGCCCCTCTCTCTATCTTTCTCTTGCTATCCCTGCCTCTCTAGCTCCTGTCTCTCATTCTCACAATGTCAGCCTCTCTAGCTCCTATTTATATTTCTGTCTCTCTATTTCTCTCGCGACCTCTACCTCACTTTCTTATAATTTTCTAATTCTGTCTCTCCCACACACATGTTTTCCCTTTCTCTCTCTCTCTCTCTCTCTCTCTCTTTCACACTTGTACCCATTTTATCTCCCTCTATGTCCCAACTATTCTATGTAGCTCTCTTTCATCACTCTATCCAATTTTTCTCCTATTTCTCAGCATTTCTCTGATGCTTCTTGTGTCTCTTTTGTTCAAATTCACAATCTCCTTGATATTTCTGTCTTTCACTGCTTCACATGCACCCTCTCTCTCTCTCTCTCTCTCTCTTTATCTCTTCTCTCTCACTCACACACACACACACACACACACACACACACACACACACACACACACACACACACACACACACTTTCTGTCCCACTCATGGAGGTATGAACCACCATTCCAACCTCGCGTCTGTCGTCCCTGTTCAATTAAAATAAACCGCAAGTTGTCTTGTGCTCAAAGTTGAAGACGGTCAACACCGCAAGTTTGAACGACGGTCAGCACCGCAAGTTTGGACGACGGTCAGCACCGCAAGTTTGGATGTCCATGCCAGAGGTTCTCAAAAAATTGCACTTAACATTCATTCTTGCTCCAATGTTTGTTAAGGGTGTTAGCGTTGTTACTGAGGAGAGGCGACTTCATTGGTCGCAAGAACTGCGCAGAGTTAGACGAATTATTGGTAGGACTGCACTGAATGCAAATTTTTGAAATTCCGCTGGATGTATGAAGTGAAATCAGTATTTTTTTATTTTTTTTAAATGCCAGATTTCGGATTTCCTGGATTAATTATAATATGGCTTTACCGGAAAGCCATGAGATTTTGTCGAATTTATGAAGTGAAATCCTTCCGGAGCCGGATTTGTAACAATGTTCCGATTCCGGATTAGCCGGAGCCAGAGCTGAAATCCGATAGACCCCTAAATATTGGCCAGCCAGGTTGGTAGGGAGGTAGTGGACAAAGAACAAATTTGTCAAGTTTTGTCGCCATCAACTGCTCCTATTGGAAGCTCGTTCCAATCACTGATTGTCAGCGACAGACGTGAACAGTTACTGTATTCAGGAAGGTTTGTAAGATAACACTAGGAAAGCCAACAGAGACAATTTACCTAAAGACGGGGTTAAGGCAAGGAGTTGGTGAAGCAATGGATCTGACGGCGAGTTGAATGTGAGAATCAGAGGTAGAAGATGTGGTGATGTCTTAGATTGGATGCTTACATGAGAATCAGAGGTACAAGATGTTCTGATGTCTTAGATTGGATGCTTACATACAAGATGTGCTGATGTCTTAGATTGGATGCTTACATATACAAGATGTGCTGATGTCTTAGATTGGATGTTTATGGGGATTATAAGAAAGAGGAACTTGAGTAGAGCTCATATGAAGAAGAGTACGGTAATTTAAAAATAAGAGGAAGTGGTTGTGGGGTTTAATGGGTGACATTTTTTTTAAAAAGTTGAACATGGGGGGATAAGTAATCCAACTACTACAGGCCTGCCAACCCCCCCGATTTTTTCGGGATTATACGGATTTTTTACCCATGCTTACGAAATCCCGATAAGACTGTCGTGTACCGTTGTCTAGGGTTTTAGGTCCCCAGGCTTACACTCCAACACTGTTGTACAATTAATGCAACACAAGTCCTTTTCCTCATCAACAATCTTTATTTACATCCCAAGACACTTGTCAACTATGTACACTTCTGGTCTTCTCACTAACACATATCTCCGTGTCTCTCAGTTACCATCTAGCCCCGCTGTACAGTCCTACAGACTAACACGGCAGCTCTAACAGTTGCGGTAATCTCGTGTTCTGACACCGGTGACTTGTCTACACCTCACCGCTCTCTACAACATAACTCCTTGTCCGTCTCTGTCTTACACAGCGAGACCCACGAGTTATATACCCGGGGTCTCTGGACATACCTTGCGTGGCCTGAGCAAACGCTCCCCTCGTGACATGAACTCGAGTGAACTCGTTCAGAGTTCAAAACATGAGCCCGTGACCAGGCAATATTCCAAATGACAACCGCAGTGGTTCTCATACCCCTGACAAAGACCCTTAATCTCCCGATTTTTTACCCATGCTTACGAAATCCCGATAAGACCCTTAATCTCCCGATTTTTTACCCATGCTTACGAAATCCCGATAAGACCCTTAATCTCCCGATTTTTACCCATGCTTACGAAATCCCGATAAGACCCTTAATCTCCCGATTTTTTACCCATGCTTACGAAATCCCGATAAGACCCTTAATCTCCCGATTTTTTACCCATGCTTACGAAATCCTGATAAGACCCTTAATCTCCCGATTTTTCGAAAAAAAAAATTTCACCATGAAAAATCCGAATGCGAAAAAATTATAAAAAGAAAAAGCCCCAAAAAATAAGATGACTTGGCAAGACAGGAAGTGCTTGATTTATATGATGACTTCCTGTTTTTTCTCCCGCACTTCCGTTATTTAAGTTATTGTGTCATTCTTCACTTGATATTCTATTATCCATCTGTTTATTGGACTTAAAAATAATTCATTGTGTGGTGCCGTCTCCCGTCACTTCAATGGACGCGACCATATGGGTGTCAAGGACCTGGCAGTCACTGCTATTGTCTCGTGCACAAACACACCCACGAGAGTCCAGATTGAAAACAGATTAATAGACAGTCACGGTACAATTGCACCACATGGGATGAATATGGTCTTTTCTTTGTCCACCTAGGCGCTTGCCCCGCCCCCTCTCTGCTTTCCTATATATAATCGCTCTGTCATCTCTCAGTTTCACTTTTTCTTTGGATACTTCGGATTCCACCGCAGCTTAGTTCCTTCATTTTTCATTTTTTATTTTCGTTTTTTCTGTGTCTTGTATGTTCGTTGATAAAGGCTCTTTGCCGAAACGTTCGCTGTTTTGATACGTCCGGTCAGGCTAACCCATACCTTGTTTGCGTCTTTCCCATTATTTTGTATAAGCCTGATTGCAGTCCTACCTCTCATTTTATTTCAAAGAGGAAGCTTAACGTGACAACATGGATACATTTTTGAAAAGATCTGCCGTGGCAACAAATGAGGTGGAATCAATGCAGAAACTCCAACCAAAAAAAAAGTTTTAGAAAGGAATATAAATAATGAGAAGCATTCGTGTTTTGCAATCTTTGCCAAACCCACTTAAGCATAGAAAGGGGTGGTTATAATGATATTCAAAAACATATAACTACTAAGAAAAATGCAGCTGCAGCTAACAGCATTGACAGTGAAACTACAAACTTATGCACTTTTGGAAAAGCTGAATGAGAAGTCAAGAAAAGTGGTTGTAGAGCACCTAAAGTCATTCTATGTTGTAGCTCTCAAGTATATGAAAGAGAACTTTCCACTATCTGACCCACTCTACCAGCATGCCAAAGTGTTAAATATGAATTGGAGAGATAGTGGTACCTTTGCTGACCTTCATTTTTTTAAAAGGAAAATTCCAATGACCTGTTCACTGGACTCCTATGAGGAACAATTCAGGAAGTACCAGATTATGTACCTACCAAAGGAAGTGGTTACCTCAACCAGGGTGGATGAACAGTGGCACTTTCTGAAAAACTTTTAAAAATCCAATAACAGACCAAGTGGAGTTAAAGGATTTGGCTACTGCCATGCTTGCAGTGTGCTGCATTCCCCACAGCAATGCAGATGCCGAAAGAATTTTTTCTATTGTCAAGAAAAACTATACAGAGTCAATGGCCTCTATGAAAGTGGAGACTCTGTCTAATTTGTTGGTCACCAAAGTTACCTATTGCCATGGCAACTTACATATGTCCAAAGAGTTGTTGGACAAATTTAAAAAGACCACAAGAGAAATGTTGTCAAACTGAACACATGCAAGTTGTGTACATATGTAAATAATGATTATTCTGTTCTGTGCATATGTATATATGTACATTTGTAATGATGTTAATATTCATTCTGTGGACTATTACATGAAAATGAAGGTAAATGATTATTTTATTCACTTTTATATATTTAACTATTGATAATTAAGTGTATAGATTTAGACCACGGCGCTAATGACTTGCGATCCCGACTTGCGCGCGCACCATCTACAGATTTTTTGGGGGGGGGCAAGTTGGCAGGTCTGAACTACACATTTACTCATTACTTTGGTGGGTAAAATTTAATCATACACTTGAAAAGATGCATTTTTATGTACGCATCATTTTTGTCACTGTTATCGATTTGAAGTTTTTTAATGCGCACAATTAACATTGCGGGATATTATCATTTTGCATGATTCTGAATTTAAACAACCTTGAAGTATGTCATCCCAGAGGCGTCACTAGGGTTTGTGTCACACAGTTTGGTCCGCACCCCCGCACCACCTAGTGACGTCTCTGTGTCATCATACTGTAATCCGTTGTAATTTTCAGTCATAAAATCATTATAGCGATCCTAAAGCATTATATTCCAATTGTTGTGCTCACTCAGATATAAGACTTTTGTAAGCATCATCAATTATTAATGTAGACTTACGCATGGTGTTTGTTTTCTTTTTCTTTTCTTTTTATAAAATACATTATAATAACTCGTGACGTCTGCTTGATAGCTTGATCGATGCCTTGCTTGATTGTTTGCCGAAAAAAACTTTAAATCGATTTTTATTTTAACCCACTTCCTCGTATGCTATCAAGCTGAAATTTTGCAGGCAGATTCGTGCCGACGATAAAAATGACGTATCACAATTTCAGATCAATCGAATGCACTGTAATTAAATTAATGAATTTTTAGATTATCTCTATTTATCTATATGTAGCATGATAAGTTTTGTGCTGGAGTGACGCGGTACGTATCATATAGAACAACATTTTTAATTGTTTTCCTGTCCCACTGTGCGGTGCGTATTATATTGACGATAATTTTTTAAAAATATATTCCCGATCTGTAAATGTAAATGCTAGTAATAGCTAATTTGTCTCCTGGTGCGCGCTATATTAAACATATTTTATAACCCTTTTCCCGTGATCAAATCGAGCTGAAACTTAGCAGGCAGACTGTAGTTGTTTTTTGTTGTTGTTGTTGTTTTGTTTTTTTGAACTAGAAATCCTTTATACATGAGACATAACTACATTTTTTTTTTCATTTTTAAATTGCTTTGGGATGCGTATTACAATGAACACACATTTATTTTCGTCTCGCTATTTATGGATTTAAGGTTTTAAAGACACCACATGTTTACGGGTTTTTTAATTTTAATCCAAGTATTCATGTATGTTTTTTTTTAAAGTGGTAATACATTTGATTAAATTTTACCAACAAGTAAATTTAAATGTACATGTAAATACATTTACAGTATACATACAGTACATTCGTACATTAGTCAGCATTCTCTGAGAAAAAAAACAGGAAAAATATCTCAGACAAATCCCAAAAGTCTAAAATTGTCCCCCTTTGCTCGCCAGGTACCTTGGGGTGGCGTCCCTTGCAGGGTCACTTCGTGACGACACGTGCAGCGAGGTCCCAGGTCTTGTCCAGCAGCAGCTCCAGGTGTGCAAGGACAACCCTCAGTCCTTGCTCTGCATCAGTGAGGGGGCGCGGAGGGGGATCCTAGAGTGCCAGAGTCAGTTCCGGTTTGAGCGGTGGAACTGTACGACACAGAGGAACTACACAGTCTTTGGACCTGTGCTCAGAAAAGGTTGGAGTGAGTCCATTCGTTTATTTCACCAACTCACTAGACATTTACATTGTACCGGTCTCACTAGATATTAATTATTGTATCCGTCTCACTAGATATTAATTATTGTATCAGTCTCACTGGATATTAATTATTGTATCAGTCTCACTAGATATTAATTATTGTATCAGTCTCACTAGATATTAATTATTGTATCAGTCTCACTAGACATCCATTATTGTATCAGTCTCACTGGATATTAATTATTGTATCAGTCTCACTAGATATTAATTATTGTATCAGTCTCACTAGATATTAATTATTGTATCAGTCTCACTAGACATTCTACATAGTATAAGTGTCACTAGACATTAAATAAATTATAAATCTCACTAGACACTCCAGTCTCACAAGACACTCAACACTATCAGTCTCACTCATCTGCGTGTAGAATTTACACGATATTTGATATTCTAAAATGACGACCCGAAGATCAGGGCGACCTAATAGGTTCTCAATTATG
>MUZC01000901.1:7558-23289 GCA_002072015.1 Radix auricularia
GGCCCCAAATTTTTTTTGTAATGCACGTTAATAATTTAATTCTCCAAAGCAATTTTACACTATTTTGAGAAACATAGCTTGAGTACAAAGTATCACTTATTTTAGAGCCTAGCCCCTTAATGTCGTTTTTTTAAAGCTTTTAAATTATTATTTTACTTATCTGTTTGCCATGAAACTTGGAATTTTTTTCGCACTTCAGTGTGTGTTTATGGCATAATTGTTTTTAAAACATATCACTCATAGGATTCTTAAATTGTCATTTTTACTGAGATCGTTGCAACGCACGACCGGGTCTGCTAGTATATATATATATATTTATTTATTTATTTATTTATTTATTATAGGCAGCGCAGCTTGAAGAAAACATTGGTTATAATGGGTTAAATTATACCTTAAGATCATATTAGACAATTTAAGATAATTAACTCACTAAAATAGCTATTTTTTCTCCATAAATAAGCCCTATCTACCTGGACACATTTATCGTCCATTTCCCCCACAAGTTTTAATAATTAACGTACTCAAATTACGTGTGACAATTAACAGTGTTTGAAAGGATAAACGCAAAGTCGTGATGAGTTTTAACAATCGTGAGAGACATTGTTAACCGTTGAAAGATCAAAGTACCGGTGTCAGACTGCGCTACTGCAAGAACGTTTCCAACATATCTATCAGTCAGTCAAATGTTGATCCAGTCAACTGACCGAGACAGGAGGTCCCTGGAGTCAAGCAGTCAACTGGCCGAGACAGGAGGTCCCTGGAGTCAAGCAGTCAACTGGCCGAGACAGGAGGTCCCTGGAGTCAAGCAGTCAACTGGCCGAGACAGGAGGTCCCTGGAGCCAAGCAGTCAACTGGCCGAGCCGGGATGTCCCTGGAGTCAAGCAGTCAACTGGCCGAGACAGGAGGTCCCTGGAACGAAGCTGTCAACTTGTGTTGACAAAAACAAAGTAATTAAATGTTATCATAAATCAGTTAGTAACATCAACACTGGCTGTCCTCGCTAACATCTCAACATTCCATGACACAAAATGTGCTAATTGAAACAACGGTTCCCATTCTATCTTTGGGCGGGGGATACGTTTTTGATATCTGATTATGATAGTTGACATCTTTCACGCGAATTGTCTTTTTTTTACACGTCATTTGAAAATACTTAACTCTCTAAACTAGAGGTGATTTCGTCTTTTAAAATACATTTTCCAATTCAACCAAGCATAATGTCATTATAGTACTGGTTTCTTACATAATTTTTAACGTTTGTGGACAAATCGGAAAGCACTGGAAAGAGAAAATTTTCCATCCATATTTTCTGTTTGAGGATACCGCAACGTCTGCCTCTGCCATGAAGTTTGATCGTTCGAGATCCAGTATGTGATGGAAAAAAAATTCTGGGGTCATGGCCATAAACATTAAGTGCATATGATAATTTTTTTAGAGATGAACTTAGTTAATATTAATTGAAATCTTGATCTACATATTTTAAGTCTGTGAGTAGATTGAGACACTACAGTACATCTCTAGAGCAGTTAACGCATGACGGAGTTTATCAACCAGTAATATGTGTGGGAATCCTATCTCCTGACTCCTAGTTTATACTAATTACCGACACAGACAATGTAAACAAGTTTGTTTGTTTTATGAGGTAATTATTCTCAACAGCCAATCAGCGAGAGTTGAGAGCAGACGTCAGGATTTAGTTTTAGTTTCATCGTCTGTGGTCTCTTATTGGGACCATCCGATTGATCATTGATAGACTTCAACCTCTTCGACAGACAACTTCTGCTCCTGTTCAAATGGAGAGAACTGGAATGAAAGCTCTGCTTCTAGCGTTGATCATCGTCTGGACTTTGATCTGTAAGTTTGTAGTCTTCAGTATGTTGAATATTATTTTATCTTTCCTTGAAGTGTTAACAAATAAAAGCGACATGTGTGCCTTTTACTGTAACGTTGTGGAAGGGCTTCTAATATTTGAGGTGCAAATAGTTGGGATTCATTAACATTACATGTGTAGCAAGGACCACGTGACGGTCCTGCTTCTACATTTACACACTAATCACACATCCAGACGTACATACAGACACACAGGTACCCGGATAGACACACATGTAGAATCACGTATAGATACACACTAATTCAACCACTGACTAAAACACTTGATATAAACCATCATAATTATGGAGTTTGACAATTTGAAATGCGTATGGGTTCCACTGTGCTATCACGTTGCTAACAACAATAGACAGCAGCGTTGCCAAAGAGGGAGCTAATAAAAGAAAAGCGCCCTAATTGTTTTTTTGTTAATGGAAGTTGTCTTCGGAAATATTTTTTTCAGTTCTCATTCTCTCCCCCCCCCCCCACACACACACACAAACACATACACACCCTTACACCAGTAACACCACAGCTTTTTTCAAATACCTACTAGTCTTTAGACTTCCTGTGTCAAAAATTATTTCGGTAACATCCAAGCCTCATATCAGTCTTAACATCGGAATTTACATACAGCCATAGCATCAGCATTTACCAACAGCCATAACATCAGCATTTACCTACAGCCATAACATCAGCATTTACATACAAAAACATTAGGGATGTCACGGAGGTGATGAAAATCCACATCCGTTGGATTCGGATTTGGCAAATATAGATCCGTCGGATTCGAATGCGAATGCGGATTTGGTCAACACTTGGCTAAAAAAAGGAAGTATACCAAGGTGTCAGCCCCATAACAATAAGAATTTTTAATCACAAAATAAGTAATTCAAAAACAATGCATATTGCAGTTTAAAAAGATAAACAAAATGAATGAATTTAATTCCCCCAAAGTACATGTAATTTGAACCTAAATTTTTAAAAACGCTTAAAATCAAGTAAAAAATTAAGACAATTTGACAAACAATATTTAGCGAAAGTAAAAACTAAGTTCTTAAACTTGGAGAGTTATGAGAGCATTAATCAAAATTAAAGATAGATCTACTGCTTATAGTCCCATTCACATGAAGCCTCAGTAGCCTACTTGTAATTAATTAATGGCAGACTAAACTTAAAGAACACCAGTTTCTCTGCATTGTCTGGCAGTAGTCTGCTGCGACGGTCATCTATTCCGAGGTTTAGAAAACTCGGATGAAAACAATTTCGTGAGAGGGGTGTATCTAATATAGACTACGTTCATGCTTAAATACGACGTCTAATCTATGGACAGCTGAGTAAGGGGTTTAGTTTATCTGTTTTCTTTATTTCGGGTTTTCGAAAGTCTCTAGGTTTTTAAATTTTTGTTACGATTTCTACGGCCGTGTTTCATCTGAAAACGGTAATTTTTCAAATTCGGATCCGACGGATTTTATTTTTAAAATCCGTCGGATTCGAATTTTCTCAAAAAACGTCGAAGTTCGAATGTCGGCGGATTCAAATTCGAACTTCGTCACATCCCTAAAAAACATTAGCATTTACATACAGCCATAACATCATCATTTACATACAGCCATACCATCAGCATTTACCTACAGCCATAACATCAGCATTTACCTACAGCCATAACATCAGCATTTACATACAGCCATAACATCAGCATTTACATACAGCCATAACATCAGCATTTACATACAGCCATAACATCAGCATTTACATACAGCTATAAAGCCCCTTATCTACTCCATCTCAATAAATCCAATTTATTTACTCCATCCCAATATATCCAATTTATTTACTCCCTACCAAAAAATCTAATTTATTTACTCCCTCCCAATAAATCTTATTTATTTACTCCCTCCCAATAAATCTAAGTTATTTACTCCCTCCCATAAATCTAATTTATCTACTCCCTCCCAATAAATCTAATTTATTTACTCCCTCCCAATAAATCTAATTTATTTACTCCCTCCCAATAAATCTAATTTATTTACTCCCTCCCTATAAATCTAATTTATTTACTCCCTCCCAATAAATCTAATTTATTTACTCCCTCCCTATAAATCTAATTTATTTACTCCATCCCTATAAATCTAATTTATTTACTCTCTCCCAATAAATCTAACTCATTACTTACTCCTAATATATCCAACTTGTCCTCTGAGGACGACCAACTTTTGTAGCTCCTTCTGACATCTTTCAAAGTTTCTTTGTCTGAATTTCATCTTGTGTGTGTGTGTGTATGTGCCATCTATCTATAGGTCCCCCCCCCCCACTACTATGTACGATGTTCACTATATGTCACTCCATAACGATGTAAGATGTTCACAATATGTCACTACACTACGATGTAAGATGTTCACTATATGTCACTCCATTAGCCGAAACGTCTACTGTTATTAGTATTAGTTCTTAAAAAAGCTTACATGTATTGTCTTCTTACACAAATAGTTTCTGTATTTTGTTTTTTTATGCTTTTAAAAAAAACAGTTACCAGTGTCGAGGGACTTCCCCCAGATCGCATAAGAAGAGCGCCCCCAATTAAAGGCGAATATGACGATTGCCGTTACTTTGGTAAATTCATTTATTAATTAGATCTTTTCATAAAGCAATTTATATAATAAGTTATAGTTGCATTATTTTTTCGGTATTCAAATACAAATCAAACTTTTTTTTTATCTTTGGCATTTTATAATAAAAAAGTATTTTCAATATCTTTTGTTTTTATTGGTTCATTTATATTTTTAGGTATAGATCTATATATAATTAAAACTGTAAGCTAAAAATTAAAAAGATAGATCTATATTGTTTTGTCGGTAACATTAATAAAATATGTTATTTGTTTTATTTATGAATGTCATATAACATCTATGGAAAGGAAAATAAATTCCCACATGAATTTTATTTATTTTTAAACCTTGCATTGCCAATTTTTTCTTTAATTATTATTGTTTTTAATAAACGCTTAAAGTCAAATTTTATCAATAATGTCAGTAAGTTTCACATAAATAATGATTTTTAAAACAAAAAACACTGTCCAATGACCAGTATATTTGATTTCAATTATAATTAAAAACTTTTTAACGCAATTTCCGATGGGACAAATTGCGTATATATATATTTGAAATGTTCAGCCTGTCTGTTCGAGCTTTGAACAGATACTCCTCCTGAACAATACCAAGGGGCGGATAAAGATTGCACGGGGCCCCTGGCTGCCATTCCCGATCCAGCCACCTTTATTATACAATATAATAAGTTTGGGGCCCTTAAATCATCGGAGGCCCCTGGCTTTAGCCCAGTCAGGCCCCCTTAATCCGTCATAGACCATACCAGATAGAGGGTTCGGGTCTTTTGAAAATATGTTAAGAATGTCACAAGAATGTGCATGAGCCCAAAAAAAAATACCCAAAAAGGTTTACTGGATTTCCTGGAAAATGCAACCAAAATAATAATAATAAAATCAGCCTTTCGTCAATTTCTCGCCAACCATAAAATATATCGGGTTGAAACAAACGCAAACGATAGCTAATAATATTTATAATTATTTTGGAGCAGGATTATTTTTAGCGCATTTTCGAGAAGTCGAATGCGCTATTGCACCCGTTTTGTCCGTCCGTCTGTCATCACCCTTGATCTCAGCATCCATAAGTCCTAGACCCATGAGGTATATATGTTTTTTGTATGTCCTGACCTGCCATTTGTGCATCAACACTCAGTTACTCGATCCGTTAAAAAACCCCGTTAAAACTACCAAAAAATATTTCGAATCGAGAGGTAACACTAGCGCAGGGAACGGCCGCCATTGCCGGAAGTCGAATACATAGTTTTTGGTAGTGAGTATAGCCTCGTCAGGACGACCCAATATGCGGCTGCATACGCGCTCGTTCACTTCCGGTTATTGCTATTCTTGGTAACATTTTTTTTATAAGGTTAAAAATTTCCTCGGTGAATGTGAGGCTGTGTGGTCATATTGATCGTAATATAGTGCGCTACATCGCAGGTCCGGGGTTCAAATTCTTATTGATGCATACTTTTTTTTTTGGTTTTGTTTTGTTTTTTTTTTCAAACAATACTACATGAATTGATAATGAATAAGATCTTTTTTTTTTAATGGTTTGTTTTGATGTTAGGTTTAGGGATAGACTTTAGAGTTACGTTAAGTGATAGTTATTAGTTATTAGGGTTTGGTTTAGGTTTAGTGGTAGTTTTTAGGGTTTGGGTTAGGTTTAGTGATAGCTTTTAGGGTTTGGGTTAGGTTTAGTGATAGTTTTTAGGGTTGGGTTAGGTTTAGTGATAGTTTTTAGGGTTTTGGGTTAGGTTTAGTGATAGATTTTAGAGATTGTTTGAATGCACATATAGAATCGGAGGTTCAATGAAAGGCGCAGTGAATACTTGTAACTCTTCAATTTTATAAACATCATTTTATAAACAATGTTACTAAGAATAGCAATAACCGGAAGTGGACGAGCGCGTATGCAGCCGCAAATTGGGTCGTCTTGACGAGGCGATACTCACTACCATAGTTTTTTAAGCATTGAAGAGTGGTGCGAAAGCGTGCAAAAGAATTAGTTTTTTTAGTTGACGTCATTAGAATATGTGTAAAAGTTTAGAGAGTTTTACGTCATTATTTGTGTTGACTTGTAGTTAGATTAAAGAGAAAATAAAAAAATTTTAAATGTAAAGAAATGACTTTTAAATTAAAAAAATGTCAGGTATATTCATTACACAAGAAAATTCATTAAAATATGTCTAAAATCTAAACACAATTACTGATAACTACATAATGCTGATATCTAACATAAGTACTGATACATAATACGAAAATGCGCTAACACGTCCTGAATTCCAATAGGGACCAGGCTTAACATGATTTTTTAAATATCTCTCAGTTCGACTCCCGTATTTTTTAGCAGCAAGTTGAGGATAGCGATTGTTTTTGCTTAGTTTCAGAATTATTGATTTGAAATAACAATTAATGTAATCTATTCCTTTGAATAAAAAATCGGAAATTCTTCTTTGTTGAAAATTGCGTATAATACTCATTCCAGGTGGGTTTTTTTTTTTTTTTTTTTTTTTTTTTTAATATAAATTTATTAATTTTTTTTTAAAATTTTGTTTTTTTAATCTGTTAAAATTTATTTACAAATAACGTTGAGATCATTTTGAATTTTTATGTCAGAAATAAACTTTGAAGAGATTTTCAATCTCGTTCTAAACATTGAAGATTTTGCATTCTATGGCAAATTCTTTCATGGAATTGTCTATTTTAATTTAATACTAGTAGTCAGGTCGTGCGTTACAACGATATCAGTAAAATGAATAAATTTAAAGAAATCAATGAGTGGTAGATTCTATTTTTTTTTTTTTTAAAAAGCATTATGCCAGAAAACTTTGCGGAAGTGTTCAAAAAATTCCCAAGTTTCATAGCAAATGGATAAATAAATAACTAATGTTGCGTTCTGGGTTCTGGATATAATAAGACAGACCTTGACAATTAATTTAATTTTAAAAAGCTTACAAAAGAAAGAAAACCTTATGAAGGGCCCAGCCCCAAAATCGTGATAATTAAATTTTTTAATTGCCATGGCACACAAGCCATGGGTAATACAATTATTAACGACCCGTAAACAAGACAATTCCTAGCTCCGAGGGTATGGACATTAGGAGTTCAGTGCCCTATAGTGCTCTTAAGTTGATATACACTAAGTTTGGTCAAAATACAGTAATGATTTTACTCCTTGGACTTCATCGTAGCTAAGATTTTTTTTATATTCGTTTAATTTGTGTAATATTTGTTCGTTGAGGAAGGCTCTTTGCCGAACGTCCGTTGTCTTGTTACGTTCCGTAAGGCTCACTTATACCATATTTACATCCATTATTTATCTATTAAGCTATGAGCTTGATTTCAGTCCCACCAACATTTTGTTCACAGGGATAAAGAACCTAGCTAGAAGTATACATTACCTAGGCTAGAGGCAGAGGCGTCGCTAGGGTTGGTGTCACCCGGGGCGGTAGCTCATGGTGTCACCCCTTCACGACTTAAGGGGGTGTCCATAAATGACGTCACACGACGTTGCCAATTTCCCCCCCCCCTCTTCCCGCGTCATACTTAGTCAAAAAAACTTTGACCCCTAAAACTTTTTTCCGATAATACGTCACACCCCCCTCCCCCAAAGCATACCAAGTATTAGCTCAAAGACCCTAAATGAAAATTATCATGTGCCAAATTATTTTTTGTCAAATAAATATGAATTTCGTCCACGTTGTCAATACTTCAAAGCTCATTTTGCTTGGTATCTTTAAAAACATAACACACCGCTTCCTTTGTATTCAGCGTTTTTGAAGATCTATCTCTGGTGCAGCTGTTTCTTTTTTTTTTTCCATAATTTGTTTTATTTAGTTTGTGTTTTGGGAATGTGTTATTGTTGCAAGTTAACTGAGATTATTAAAATAATTTTTGTGTGCATTTAACGTATTTTCATTGTATTCCTTTCTAGATGAAGAAAATGTGTTTTCTTTTTTTTTCTGACATAAAATCAACACAGAAAATTTTAGACTTTGGTGTCACCCCCCTAATGGTGTCACCCGGGGTGGCCCGGCCCCTGCCCCCCTAGCGACGCCACCGGCTAGAGGAATATAGTACATAGGCTAGAGAAATATAGTATACATAATTTTTATTTATCATGGACGACAGCTCTTTTATTTTAGGTCTTTAAAAAAAAAATTCACAATATTACTGCCTAGTAGTAGGAGGTAAAAATCGGTGTTTTTTTCTTTGTACTTATACAAAGAAAAGCGTGTGGTTGTCACTAGTTTCAAATGATTTTCAAACATACTTTCATTGTTCATTTTTGTTGAGACAGACAGACAGACATACATACAGAGTCACAGACAGACAGACATACATACAGACAGACAGACTAAAGCTAGGGATGTACCAGATTTAAAATTTTGAAATCCGGACGGATCGGGGTTCAGATTTGTTAAAATGACAGTATTTCAGATTTGTCGGAGCCATTATGAATATATATATAATTTAGGGATCTATGATCCTGCCGGATTTATGAAGTGAAATCCTGCCAGAGCCGAAGCCGGTTTAGTTTAAATAATAGGATTCCGGATTTTCCGGAGCCGAAATCCGGTACACCCCTACTTAAAAGAACCATGAGATTATTAAAATGACTTTATTAGTAGAATAGTTAATTGTCAACAATTGTCATGGTCATTTAATGAAACGGTAACTCAATGAACTCAATCTAGATCGATTTTGAAAACAAAAGTAGCAAAAATTAGACTTGACAATTATATAAGACACATCACTTATCTGCAACCTTTTCATTTACAATGCGTTAGGCCAAGTTTTAGATAATCTTCCGATTATGCAATCTATTGACCAATGGCGTAACGAGGGGGGCAAGGGGGGGGGGACAAATGCCCCGTGCGGCACTTGGCTAGGGGCGGCAAATTCCTACTCGAAAATTAGTTTCTACCAGGGAAAATGTTACAAGAAAATGGAGCTCTTTATCGAAATAAAAGAAAATTCAAATATGAAATTAATAAAAGAAATAAATGAAACTATTCTAAAGTATGCGAACGCTTCTTCTGCAAAAATTCAAAGCCCTTATTGTCTATAAATCATTTTGATGCTAATGCTACTGTAGTGGAAAAACAACAGGGCTTATTTAGCATGAGAAAGTGGCACTGATGTGGTGGTAACTTGGATAATTCTTCAAATTTGACAGCCGCTACTGTTGTAAAAGCAAAAATAACTGTTCCCTATCAATTTCAGACATGAGCCAATCGAATGCTCTGAGCTGAACATAGTTTGTGGTGGGGGGGGGGGGGGGCGGTGAATTCCTCGTTGTTAATTAGCATCTAAAATTGAAAACCCTTAAAATGATTTATTTAAGGAAAGAAAAGCCAATCGAAATTAACGATTAATTCATGAAATTGTTAATTTCTCAAAACAAATTAACGATTAAATTAAAATTAATCGTTATCAGCCTTAATAATTATATTTTTTAAAAATATTTAAAAAGTAAATAAATGTGTGATATCACTCATGGCCGGGCTGANCCCTCCCCCTGTCACACTTTCTTACACCCCCTCCCCCTGTCACACTTTCTTAAACCCCCTCCCCGCTCGGAGCAAGACATGCTTTTATGGACGGCTCTAAAGAGAGTGAAATGCGTGCTTAAGTTCATAAGTTACTGTTAGTACGGCCAATGTTTTCCTGACGCCCTCCCCACACACACACACACACTGCCGGTTATTATGACGAGTTTGTTGATGTGGTTATTACAGGACATTGCAAGGCTGCAGCTGACTGCAAACGGCCTTTCACCGGCTACGTGTACAGAAGCTGTGTGGCTGGCTGCTGTGTCTATGCCGTGGAGTGAGTCGGACGTCCTCACAGCTTGACACAACCAGCTGGACCTCTTCGGGCAGTTGGAGTAGTCAAGATTGGAGTAGTTCAAGATTGGAGTAGTTCAAGATTGGAGTAGTTCAAGATTGGAGTAGTTCAAGATTGGAGCAGAAACACAACAGAGAAATAAAGTTATAAATGTTCACTATTTACACCTTTGTTTAGTTATGTGTTTTTGTTTATCATAATCCCTAATCCGTTGTTTTGTTTTTACACTAAATAACACATTTGTGGCAGACAGTAAACTCTCTTTGTGACAGAAAGTAAACAATCATGTTTGACAACCAGTAACAAATCATGTGCAGACAGTCAATACTAGTGTGGCAATCAGTCAACACTAGTGTGGCAATCAGTCAACATTAGTGTGTAACTTTCAAACAGTACTCACATGTTACAATCAATCAATACTTAAATGTAACAATCAATCAATACTTAAATGTAACAATCAAACAATGCTCACATGTAACAATTAAACACTCACGTGTAACAATAAATCAATACTCACATGTAACAATCAAACAATACTCACATGTAACAATCAAACAATGCTCACATGTAACAATCAAACAATACTCACATGTAACAATCAAACAATACTCACATGTAACAAGCAAACAATACTCACATGTAACAATCAAACAACACTCACATGTAACAATCAAACAGCAATCACATGTAACAATCAAACAGCAATCACATGTAACAATCAAAAAAGCAATCACATGTAACAATAAAACAACACTCATTGTGACAAAAAACCATACCATCAAAAAGTCATCACTCACATGAGTGTAATAAAAGTTTTTAATCCAACTGAACATATCCCAAATGTTTCATCTAGCCCACAAATCTACAATATGAAACAAATTGTTCAGCGAATTAATTCCAGATGAAACTTCCATATTATGAGCATAACACTGATGTAAGGCAACAATCTTGACACAAAAACTATAACCTCTTGTGTGAAGTTGGTCCCACGGACATTTATGAAGTTATCATGAGAGGAAAAAGGATATCATGGACAAGAGAATGTATACAAACTGGGTTTGAAATTAATCTAAATTCCAGCTGTACTTTAATGCTCAATTGTCTATAGAATATAGTCCTACATTTCTACAATTACAGATGTAATTTTCAATCAGGCACTCAAGCATATGAGATATCTTGAGTTCAATCAGCTCTAAGGACCTACATAAATAAGGCTTTGTTACAGAAAAGCCACATCAAGTGTAGTGAATAAGATTATCACATGATTTAATGCTGTACAAAAAATATCCCCAACTATAAGATGATTCCCCGCATTGTTAGTAAAAAAATATGTTACCGGCAGAATACATTTAAATAGCCACTTTGTAAAAATTAAAAGATTTCAGACACAACTAGAACCAAATGAACCATCCATAACAGAAGTGCCAAATGGCAATAAGGTTCACACAACCTTGCAAGTTGGTTCATGCTCTCTGATCAAAAGCAAACATTTTATCACCCACCAAAACTTATCTGGAAAGTGATTTCAGATACATGTAATATAAAGTCTGTCATCATCGCCATTAAACAAAAACGAGTTCTCTGATCCTAAGTCAGTATGTAAGGATATTCATTTACAGCTGAATGATTAAAAATTAACAATTTATGGACATTGGTTTATTAGCTAAAGGAGATCCTTTAACTGACTTCTGTTAGGGCAATAATTATTGAACACAATACAACATTAGGGCTCTATTCAATTATAAGCACCCTCCCTCCCCGTTTTTACAAGAATGAGATCAAATTAGAACAATGAGGTCAACCCAGACCATGAAGTCCTGGTCAGTTTCGAAGTGTGGCCATGCTTTAAGATGACAACAGCCACTTATACAAGTGTCTCAAACACATGCCCTTGTCTCAAACACATGCCTTTGTCTCAAACACATGCCCTTGTCTCAAACACAAGCTGAACATACAGGAGCATTACACTTTAGTGCCTCATGTAGTTAAGACGCTCCAAATACAAGTATGGCACATATATAAATATACTTCATTCAGTTTAAATTAGCATATGCTATCACAAGCTAGTAAGTTTAAATTCCAAAATCAAAAGCCAAAAATGATTTTGAGTAGTTTCATAGCAAATGCCTCTAAGTGGAGCCCTTATTTAAATAAAAGCTTTCAACCATCACTACAAGTACAAGCAAAACGTTTTAAATATTAATTGCTTCTTGCAACTTTAGAAGCAACTCTCATGGCATCACAGGAATGGAGATCTTGACATTTTTTAGTTGTGGGTGGGCAACATGATGATCAAGACAATTTATTATGAAGATATTTCATTGATCAGACACACATTTTGTTTGTATGTGTGTGCAGGGGTTGGGGAGGGGTTCGGAGGTCTTTATTTTGGGACTTTGGGCTTGAAACATTACATCACAGAAACAAGTTCAAGTAAATAACATTATTAAATCATGTTATATAATATTATCAAATAATCATATAGATACATTTGGTAGACATTAAAGATCATTTTTTTTAAAAAGGGTGGAATTATTTATTATTGCCCAATGCTCAGAAGCTTGACATTGACATTTTGACAACACTGCCATTAAGTCATGTTTTAAAGAATTATTATCTCTACGTGCCTCTAAGGTGCGATGATAAAATTGTAGATATCAGCTGAATAAAAGTAGAAATAACAAAATAAATTGTTGAATTCAGGTTAAATAGATTTTTGTTTTAAATTCTTAATTTAAAAGATTTGATGGCATTTTTTGTCTCTATGTATTAACCTGCATAAAGAAACTTTATCCAAGTACAAAATACAAAATAAAATCTGAATTGATCTAACTAGTCTAGTAAGTACTGCAAATATGTAAGTAATTTAGGTTAATTAAGTATACTGTTAAATTCAATTTTTTAATAACACTAATAACACAATATTTTTAATATGGTTCAAAAAATTGTATACAGACATTCAAAGCCACCATTATAAGAATAAAATCTTGATAGAAATATAAATAACATATCTGTGTAGACTTTATTTCTTGTTTTAATTCAAGCAGTTAACATTAATATTGCACTGGTGTAAAAAAAAATCTTTAGTTGTATTCTGGAATAGTAAAGACTAAGGCAGAAACTATATGACCGTAGTATTATCAATGATCTCATTGGATGAGACTCTTATTTTCTGAGAAACTGTCTAACTCAGTGGTTCTTAACGTGGGTTCGATCAAACCCTAGGGGTTCGGCGAGTCAGTCGCCGGGGTTCGGCGGAGGGAGGACAAGACAGCACCCGACTCAAGGCATCTATATTACTACTAATAATGAAGGGTTCGGTGAATGTGCATATGAAACTGGTGGGGTTCGGTACTTCCAAAAAGGTTAAGAACCACTGGTCTAACTAGAGCTCAACTCATGGAATGTTCTGGAACTCACTTCAGGGAAAAAAAACTAGAAAATATAATCTCACTGAATGCTTTCAATGTCATCTCAGTGATATTCTATTTACACAGAACAACTCCTTTATTGTTCACCATGTCATACAATAGAATGTCTTTTATCATCAATAATAAAAGTTCTTCAATGCTGTTTAACAAAAGTGCAGAATTTTTTCCTCTGATTTTCAGTCTATGGTGGTTACCCCATATAAGGTCTCATAACATGCAGCCATGTAAGGAATTATAATATACATGGGATGGTACAGTTGAAGACATAATGCATAAAATTTTTCATACATAGAAAAAGATAATTTTGCTGTATCACAAAATGCTTAAACACAAAGATAAGCGGCATCAGACTGGCAGCTACTAGACCTGCTACACTTCTATCTCCTTGCACTCACTGGAATCTGCCGACACTGTGTTCACAGGCAACACATACGTTGACACTGTGTTCACAGACAACACATCCGTTGACACTGTGTTCACAGACAACACATCCGTTGACACTGTGTTCACAGACAACACATCCGCAAACACTGTGTTCACAGTCAACACATCCGTTGACACTGTGTACACAGACAACACATCTGCTGCCACCTTGTTCACAGACAACACTGACGTCTGCTGACACTGTGTTCACAATCCATTATGCTCCCGTAGCAGGACACTTCCATCATGCCCTGTTACTGTTACTTGGACTGGAGTTCCCATTGGGCACTGCATGTCCATTGCTGCCAGGAATGAGAGCAGTTTCCATTGATTCATGTTCATCATCAGACTCAGATGGCGCAGCACGTACTTCCATTTCCCACTGGTTGGTTAGCACATCAACTTGACTGCGGCCCTCTCTCATTTCCTTTTAAAAAAAAAAGTCTTTTATTTTCTAAGAAATCCCAATTATTTTTTACAACTAAGATTAAAGAAGTAAAAAAAACTTTTTTTATCATGTCCAGAAACTGAATTTCCTTGGTTCAACCATCTCTGGCTACTTTAACAACAGATTGGGGAAACAATTTTAATGAAAGGTGTTAGATATGATACAATGATTGGTTCAAATATTGTGTTAGATTTGGTAGAATAAAGGATCAATAAAAGTGTTAGATATGATAGAATAATTGGTTCAAATATTATGTTAGATATGATAGAATAATGGATCAATAAGTTTTAGATATGATAGAATAATGGATCAATAAGTGTTAGATATGATAGAATAATGGATCAATAAGTGTTAGATATGATAGAATAATGGATCAATAAGTGTTAGATATGATAGAATAATGGCACAATGAAAGTGTTATATGTGGTAGAATAATGGCACAATGAAAGTGTTATATGTGGTAGAATAATGGCACAATAAAAGATAATGTATGAACCTATGACCAACCTGCTGAGTGAACCTTTTGGTGAAGAATGGGATGAGATAGCGAACATCAAGCTTAAGAAACCCTTTGAGGTGTGGCCTGACAACATGAGTCTCATCCTCCTCCGTCAGTTCTGACAAATGTTCAGAGTCTATGGCATCTCCCTGGTGGAGACAAGGTCAGTGGGGATTATTTATGATTGGATAGAGGGGGTCATTAGAACTATTCATGATTGGATTTAGGGGCTCCTTAGAATTATTCATGATTTGATATAGGGGGTCATTAGAACTATTCATGATTGGATTTAGGGGGTCCTTAGAATTATTCATGATTTGATATAAGGGGTCATTAGAACTATTCATGATTTGATATAAGGGGGTCATTAGAATGATTTAAGATTTCATTTAGGGGATCATTAGAAAGTATGATGATTTGATATAGGGGGTCATTAGAATGATTTAAGATTTGATATAGGGGGTCATTAGAATGATTCATGATTTGATATGGGGGGTCATTAGAATGTATGATGATTTGATATAGGGGGTCATTAGAATGATTTAAGATTTGATATAGGGGGTCATTAGAATGATTTAAGATTTGATATAGGGGGTCATTAGAATGATT